>JAJIBD010001200.1:0-26816 GCA_021461705.1 Cryptotis parvus
GGTATCACTTTCCCCAACCTCAAGCTCTACTACAGAGCAGTTGTAATTAAGACAGTGTGGTATTGGTATAGAGACAGACCCGTAGACCTATGGAATAGAACTGAGTATCCTGAAACGCACTCACAAATATACAACCACTTAATCTTCGATAAAGGAGCAAAAAATATTAAGTGGAGCAAAGAAAGCCTCTTCAACAAATGGTGCTGGGAAAACGGCAGCTACATGTAAAATAATGAACTTAGACCTCCTTCTAACGCCATGCACAATGGATTCCTAAGATCTCGATATCAGACATGAATCTATAAGGGTACATCGAAGAAAACATAGGAGAAACCGCTCTATGACATCGCAACGAAAAGTATCTTTAAAAAGACACACCACTGATCAAGCAAATGGAAGCAATGATAAACAAATGGGATTATATAAAATTGAAAAGCTTCTGCACCTCAAAAAAACGGTGACCAAGATACAAAGACAATCCACAGAGTGGGAAAGGATATTCACCCAATACCCATCTGACAAGGGGTTAATATCCAGGATATATCAGGCACTGGTAGCACTCCACAAGAAAGAAAACAGCCAACCCCATCAAAAAATGGGGGAGAAGAAATGAACAGAAGCTTCCAAAAGAAGAAATTCGAATGGCCAAAAGGCTATGAAAAAGTCTCTTCATCTTTAATCATCAGGGAGATGCAAATCAAAACAACAATGAGGTACCATCTCACACCACAGAGACTGGCACACATCAAAACAGCAAGAACAAATGGTGCTGGCGTGGATGTGGGGAAAAAGGGACTCTCATCCACTGCTGGTGGGAGTGCCGACTGGTCCAGCCCCTTTTGGAAAACAATATGGGTATTCCTCCAAAAGCTAGATATTGAGCTCCCATTTGATCCAGCAATAGCACTCCTGGGAATATACCCTAGAGACTGAAAAACACAGAGCAGAAACACTATCTGTACTTCTTTATTCATCTCTGGCTATTCACTATAGCTAGAATCTGGAAACAACCTAAATGCCCGAGAATAGAGGACTGGCTAAAGAAACTGTGGTTCATCTACACTATGGAATACTATGCGGCTGTCAGAAAGGATGAAATTATGAAATTTACCTGCAAATGGATGGACATGGAGTCTATCATGCTGAGTGAAATTAGTCAGAAGGAAAAGGACAGATATAGAATGACTGCATTCATTAATAGGATATAGATACCAGTGTTTTCATAAATATGGGGAAATGATAATGGCAGATTAAAACTCACCACTGAATATACACAAAGAGACTTAAGTGATAAACTCTAAATATCTGCAGGGCTATCCACAATGTGTAAAATAAGAGGAGAGAGAGATGCAGAGACAGAGAGAGAGAAGAGAGGAGAAAGAGAGGAAAACTGGGGTACCTGCTATTAAGGCGGGTGGGGGACGGGAGGGGTGGGGTACATTGGTGGTGGAAATGGGGCACTGGTGGAGGGATTGGTGCTGGAATACTGTATTACCAAGAACCAATTATGAACACCTTTGTAATTGTATGTTTCACGGTGGTATAATAAAAAATTTTAAAAAAAAAAAGAACCTGCCATGGAGGTGGGCTGGGGAAGGAGGGAGGGAACGGGACGTTGGTGGTGGGAGATGGGCACTGGTGGAGGGACAGGTGCTTGGAATACTGTATGACCAAAACCCAAATATGAACTTTTAATTGTATATCTTTTTATTTTGTATATCTCACGGTGGTATAAAAAAATACTTAAAAAAATCTTCAAGGTGTGATCCCTGAAAACAAATCCAGGAGTAAGCCTGAGTACCACCTGGTGTGGACTACATAACCCAACCCACCAAACCACCCCCAAATCAGAAAAATTCAGTTGGAGCAGTCTGAGGGATTAGCAGCTGGTGGTGGAGTCACAAGTAATGATATCCTTTTTCCAAACAATAAGAATTTTGGCTTTTTTGCTTCTCTGATTGATTTGATGAAAGCCTGGTTTAGAAGCGTGAGAGTAACAAGTGAGATTTAAATGCCACCAGGTTCCAGTTGCTTGGTTGGGTTTTGTGATCCGAATCAGATTCAAAAGGGAGTTTTAAGAGATGTATGGAGTGGTCATGAGTTGGCTGTCTGTTGTGTGTGTGTGTGTTTGTATATGTTTGAGGCTGTCTGTGTATATGTGTGTGTGTCTATGTGTTTGAGTATGCAAGGGAGAGAACACTGGATGAATGGATAAATAAATTGTGGTTTATATACAAAATGGAATTTTACTTATCTATGAGAAAAGATGAGATCATGAATTGCATCTCAACTGGGATGATACTGGAGTGTCATGCTACGGGAAATGAATCAGATGGAAAAGATCAATATCAGATGATCAATCTCCTGCATGGAGTATAAAGAAACAAGGCAGAGGAATAGAAGATATCATTGACAACAAAACCGGAGATGCTGCCAGCATAACAGAACGGAAGCTGCTAAACAGCTGGTGCCAAAAGGCTACTTTGGGGCAGTGTGGAGAGACGTGACACTCTGACATGAGTGCAATGCAGTCTCACTGTAAACCTGAAACAATTCTGCTAACACTACGCAATCCATACATTATACAGCTGTGGGGGAAAGGAAAAAATCAAACTAAAGCAAAAGAAAGCTGGAAGGGAGGGTTGTCAGTTATTCCTGTGCACTAAAGGTGTTTCTATTTTTACCTCAAGTCCACTGAACAGATCATTTAGGTTTTTTTGTTTATTTTTTAAATGTTTGGATTATAGTAAAATGCATTTCAAAGCCAAAATACAGGGTTCCAGATATTTTACACACTTTTCCCTGCAGTCATTGAGTGTGATGAGTCATGTCTCACTTGTTAGTTCCTCCCAACACACACATATATACATAGTTCACCAATTAAAAAAGCTGTTCGACAGCACAGGAGTGTGGAGGCATTAACTCACACCTAACAGCCATGGAAGCCTAATGACACAGAAAAGATCTGGCAGGGATCCTCAGAGGATTGCAAATTGAAATGAACACAAGTTTCCCATTAGGAACATCATGTTATCTAGTTTTATCCACAATTATCTACATTTCCCAGTGTTAAATAATTTGAAATATAAATTATAGCTAAAATTTATAGACCTTTATGAGTCTCAAAGGATATAAAACCTCTACTTTAAAAGGGGAGAAATACCCTCTGTCTGTGCATCCCATTCACTCCTTGAATTGCATAAGCAATTGGATATGCCAGTGGTAACTAATAAAAACATCTGTGTGTTTGAAGGGTCTTGGTTGTGTTAAGTCACCTAAGACAAACACAAGCAGGTTTACAGCTAGCTTTTTTTCATGGTAGCTTTCCAGGCCATGCAATGTAGTGAAAACAAAAAACGAGTGTCCTGGAAACTGACTGGAATGAGGATAAAAACTAAGTTCTTTGGGTTTTAAAACAATTAACAAGCATTCTGTAAACATCATATTTTTTAAGCAGAGCTAAATAAAAACCTAGCCAGAATCACACGTGGACAGTTAGTGAAGAGAAAATTCAAACCCTGACCACTCGCTTCACAAGAAAGCATATTTTCACACTTAAAGAGCGCCCTGTTTTAACCTGAGAACCAATAATGTATATGCCTGTGTGTTGAACAGACTCTGGCACTTTCTGAGTTGGCTTCAGAGTGAATTACTATCATTGTTTCCCACAAATTAAAATGAAATACTAGATTTCTAATAAGACAGAATAGCAGTGGCTTCTATACTTGACTCCCTAAAACATGCTGTTTACATAAGTATTATTATTTTTTTTCCATTTTCATTTTATTTTATTCCATGAAAAAAAGAAAGTGATTGTTTATATATCACAATTTAGTTGAGGATGAAGTGATCATAAACAGTAAGTGAACATAAATCACTTATTATAGTCTCAGTGCACAGAAGTCATTGAGTAAGTGTGAATATTCTCATTAAGAAGTGTATTGTATTGGGCCAGAGAGACAGTAGTGAGTAGAGCATTTGCCTTACCCAGTCAAACTGGTTTTGATCTCTAGCACTGCCTGGTCTCCGAACCCTCCAGGTATGATTCCTGAACACAGAGACAAGGTGTGCCTGTGACACCGCAGGGTGTATACAAAAAAAAAAGTAGTTTATTGGATTTATCTCACCATGAAAAACTGCTTAATTTTAGTTTGGTTCTAAACATGGTTTTCTCCATTAAAAGAAAAACACACTTTCAAGTTAGAAAATAAGGCAATATATATAGCCAGGTGTTGAGTGACTGATATATGTCTAGAAGTACTAGGTTTGTTGTATTACACATATTATTGTTCATATACTGTTCATATTACTGTTCATACTGTAATACCATTACCCCTCCTGATTTTCTGCAGTGTGGTAGGTAATACTATGTAACTGATTGAGTTTCAAATAAAGCATTATTGAAATATTTGTTCAGTGACCTTTTTCTCTTCACCTCTTATCTTCTAGTGACTGTTAATCTCCAGGTGCAGTTTCCAGCCACATGTATATGTCTTTCAGTTTTACTCATGATGTTCTCTTAATATGTTTCAAGACACCTATTTTCTTTTTGAATTTAGGAAAATTTTATGTGATAGTACTAGTTAAGCAGTTTATAGATTAAGTTAGGAGTTCCAAGCCTAAAGAAAGACATAGCCATAAGTAGGTCTCTTATTAAAAAGGTAATAAAGCATCTGTCAAAAGTCTGGTGGCAAATGAATTGCAATAAATACTTTAGAGAACCTTTTTGTGTTCGACAACCTCACAGGGTGCCATATGGTAAAATTCTTGCTGGTACTAAAGAATGCTTTTGCCTGTGTGGGGTGTTAAAACTGTCAGCAGTATTTTATTCCTGACAACCAAAATGCTGAGATAGTCTATAAACCTATTTACATATTTACAATATTCTCAGGATATAATTCACAGACTGGACGATTTTAGATGAAAACAGCAGAGGAGGGAAGAAATAGAAAAAGCACAATATTTCAGGAAAAATATGCTGAAAAGAATAAAGGAAAGTATCTTCTCGTGATCCATGGATTAGGGATGACTCAGAACATTCTCACAATAATAGCCTGCTTCCATAAGGCGTAAAATTCAAGGTAGCTCTGAAAATTGAAATCTTGCTTTGTCAGGACCTACGTCAGGGCAAGAGTTGAGTGGGAGGGTACCTGTTAAATTTACAGGCACATGAATATTCAAAGTATAGGTTTATAATCTAGAGAACCAGATACATTAACGGAACTCCAAAGAAAAAATTTCTTTCTTTAGATTATCATTTAACATAGAAAACGAAGAATAACAATTCTAGAATTCTCAGTAAAGACTAACAGAAATCACAAAATACACTTCAATTATAAGTTGATGAAACAATCGTTTTCTGAACAAAGTGGTAGACAGCACATAATTCTTAGTACTTCATGACCAGAGGGGGAAAACTGAAAATAAACTTATTTTTTTCCTCGAAGAAACTAATCTAAAGGAAAGGTGTTAGCTTAAAACTGTCTAACTGAATGAAAATTCACAAAACCTGAAATTCAGTAAGGAATATGTGTATTAAAAAGGAATAAGTTTTTCCAGAGCCACCAGTGTGACAGAGTAGTTGAATAGTAACCAGAAAATAGCTGGAAAAAACTGCATAACATAAAAGGAAGGAGAAATAAATGAATATCAACCAAATTTAAAATGAAGAGGAAAATCAGCAGGTGCTGGAAGATGATGCACAAATCCAGAATAATAAAAATACATGTTGATTCTGTGACTTTTATGAGTGCTCACATTAAAAAAAAATGCCACCCAACAAAAGGTAAAGTTACCATTTGAGTTTCCCAACTTTTAATACATGAAAAACAATAAACATGACTTACCCTCTTCCTGTCTTTAATCACAAGTGAGAACTGCTGAACAATGTAGTGGACCAGGCACCCATGTAAGATCAGGAGACTTCGTCATGTAGAAGATGACTCCTAGTAGGTCCAGAGTGGCCTGATAATCTGACCCTTGTGTTCATCACACATGACCTATTATCGTTTGACAAATGATGAAAGTAAACAAGATTTTGTGATATTTGGAAAAACTAACAATGTAGAGTCATAGGTGTGACTTCTAATGAGGAATAATATCGAATATCAAAAAGGGCATTTTTGAAATAGTTAATAAGCTTTACAAATTTATAATACATATACAATGGAGTGATAGAGCAATTTTATTGGCCCCAAAAGTTCCCTTGTTATTCTTTACAAAAGGTTAGGAGTGAACATGAAGCCAGAAAAGGTAGATAGAGTTGTTTTCCTTTTGTTTATTTATGCCAGATTGTAAAAAAAAAAGGATAGGTCATAGAATAAAATTCTGTCATTTTAATTACTCTGTAGCAAATATTTATTAACCTCTTTTACATGGTTTTTAAGGCCTAGTAAATAGAAGAAATGTTGTGAATATTATGAAACATTAATAACAGATGAGTCCTAGTAAAACAGATTTAATGATGATAAAACTAAAGGTAGAGTTTGGAAAGGATTATGTTGGGTATGATTTAGGATAGAATCTCACAGAAAAACAAAGTTGGGATGATGAGACCTCACGGTAAGGATATCACAAACAATACCTGATAAATTTTATATGTGGTGAGCTGAAAATTTAATCTTTAAAAAGCCAGAGGGAGTAAAAAGAAAATCTGTTACTGAACTCAATCCTACTTACCAGGAATATACACTTGTTGAAGGAGAAAATACTGTAAGAAAATCATGAAGTCAAATAAATTGTCTTTGTGTTAACCAACAAGGATATCTAATATAACTACTATAGTCCTTGGATTTTAGATGTCGATAATTTAATAAAAACTAACAAAGGAAGTTAACCTATGGCCAATTTTTAAAACACGATTCAAACTAATAAATATATGACAAAGATTTTCTAAAAATCTTATTCAATTTCCTCTATCAGAATAAAAAATTAACTCAAATGAAAGTTTAAAATAAAATATATGTTATATACTTAAGACTTTACACCTTATTGTATTTCTCAGAAGCTGTGATTTAACAAAAATGGAAAACAAGAACAGCCAAAAACAAAAGCAGAAACCTCTTATACAAAGTAATTTAATAAAAATAATTATGAAATTTGAGGTATTAGGTATCAGAAAATAAAGTAATTAACAAATCAGTTACATTTACTTTTCAGTTTACCAGTGATAACATATCATATATTGTTCTCAAATATATGATAAATATTTGTCAATAGGTCTGTTTTCTTGGTTTATTTACAAATGGGCAGATAAAAGTTCCAGGAGCTTAACTAGGGGAAAACCTGCTAACCACATTCAAGGCATGTCGCTTTATCCTATATAAGCTCTCCAGTCCAACAGGATGTTTTTTTTTTTCCTTTTTTTAATTTTTTTATTATACCACAGTGAAACATACAATTACAAAGGTGATCATAATTGGTTCTTGGTAATACAGTATAACAGCACCCATCCCTCCACCAGTGCCCCATTTCCACCACCAATGTACCCCACCCCTCCTGCCCACCCCCCCATGCTGCCTTAATAGCAGGTACCCCAGTTTCCTCTCTTTCTCTCTCTGTCTCTCTCTCTCTGCCTCTGCATCTCTCAGCCTCTTATTTTACACATTGTGGCTAGCCCTGCAGGTATTTAGAGTTTATCACTTAAGTCTCTTTGTGTATATTCAATGGTGAGTCTTAATCTGCCATTACCATTTCCCACATTTAGTAAAACACTGGTATCTATTTATGTCGTATTAATGAATGCAGTCATTCTATATCTGTCCTTTTCCTTCTGACTAATTTCACTCAGCATGATAGTCTCCATGTCCCTCCATTTGCAGGTAAATTTCATAATGTCATCTTTTCTGACAGCCGCATAGTATTCCATAGTGTAGATGAACCACAGTTTCTTTAGCCAGTCCTCTGTTCCCTGGCATTTAGGTTGTTTCCAGATTCTAGCTATAGTGAATAGCGCAGAGATGAATAAAGAAGTACAGATAGTGTTTCTGCTATGTTATTTTCGGTCTCTAGGGTATATTCCCAGGAGTGCTCAAAAGAAAAGGTGACCAAGATACAAAGACAATCCAGAGTGGGAAAGGATATTCACCCAATACCCATCTGACAAGGGGTTAATATCCAGGATATATCAGGCACTGGTAGCACTCCACAAGAAAAACAGCCAACCCCATCAAAAAATGGGGAGAAGAAATGAACAGAAGCTTCCAAAAAGAAGAAATTCGAATGGCCAAAAGGCATATGAAAAGTGTTCTTTATCTTTAATCATCAGGGAGATGCAAATCAAAACAACAATGAGGTACCATCTCACACCACAGAGACTGGCACACATCCAAAACAGCAAGAACAACCAGTGCTGGCGTGGATGTGGGAAAAAGGGACTCTGATCCACTGTTGGTGGGAGTGCCGACTGGTCCAGCCCCTTTTGGAAAACAATATGGGCATTCCTCCGAAAACTAGATATTGAGCTCCCATTTGATCCAGCAATAGCACTCCTGGGAATATACCCCAGGATGTTTTTTAACCAGACCCCTTCCCATACCTCTGGAATCTGCCTTGTGCCTTATGCTTAATGCAAGAGAGACTTTGAGTCTCAATTCTTATGGATTTCTCTGCTAATTTGAATATTACTGATAACTTCCTATTTCTTGCAACTTTCTGCTGTTCTTATTTGTATAGCATTGAATCCCAATAATTTTCTTCTATACACCATAGAGCTTCTATTTCCTTTATTTTTTCTAAAGTGATTGAATTTCCTCTTACTAAATTTCTTCTTGAACTATATCTAACATCTTTGTGACTTTAACTTCTATCTCTATGCTTTTATGATTTCTAAATTAATAGCACTCCCCAGTATCTCTCCTAAGAATATTAAACATGCATATGTGTATATATACATAACTCCTGAACTACTCCAATTTGATCTCAGGGGTCTTTGAATGTCCAGATGTCTAAATTAGAATTCTCCTTCCTAAACCATTTCATGAACTCAATTGTTTGTCAATTTTAAGTTTGACCAAAGGAAAAAAAAAATCCAGACACTAGTCATAAATCTTAAAGCTTTTAATTCTTTACTCCAATATCTAACCTACAAGTTCTACTACATAACGTCACATAGTAATTTTGTATTGATATAAATATCTATTTTTAATTGAGAAAGCAATGGTTAAAATTAATGTGTATGTTTAGCAATTTCTTGCATACCTCTTCAAATGTTTATCACCACACCACACCAAACACAAAAAGTACCAATGTACCTTGGTGTATTGATCCCCTTCTGTTATTTGATCTTCTCTAGTTGGAAATGTCCTTAAAAACAAAAATATTTGTGTTAGTTTATACTGTTTCCTTGCTTTGCTTCTTTAGGTCTGACATATGAGTGAAAATGTTCTATATTTGTCTTTCTTCTTCTGATTTATTTCACTTAATCTAACTCCTCCAGTTCCATTAATGTTCTCATAAATGATAAGATTTCATCATTTCTTAAAACTGAGAGTAGCATTTCATTGTACACACATACACACAAACACACACACCACATAGACACACACACCATAGCCTCTTTATCCATTCACGTCACTTGATCATCTGGGTAATTTTTTGGATATCGGTGACTGTAAATAGTCACCTTGATAATAATAATAATTATAATATAATAATAATAATAATTCCATGAATAAGGTGTGAATAAAAATATAAAATTATTGTTTTTATATTCTTCAGATAGATGCTCAAGAGCATAATTGTTGATTCATGGAAGAGGTGGTTTTTAATATTTTGAGAAACATCCATGCTGTTTTTCATAGAGACTTCACATTTATATTCCTATAGTTGTAAGAATTTTTCACTGTTTCTTGCCAGATTGTATCCTTTTCTTTTTTTATATATATATATATATATATATATATGTAGGACATTCTCATTTGTGTGAGGTGGTAAACCATTGCCATTTGATATGCATTCCCCTAATAATTGAAAGAATTATTTTATTAGTTAAAATAATTATTTTCGGGGCCGGAGCGATAGCCCAGCGGGTAGGGCGTTTGCCTTGCACGTGGCCGCCTGTGCCAGCCCGGGTTAGATCGCCGGCATCCCATATGGTTCCCCCGTGCACCGCTAGGAGTAATTCCTTAGTGCAGAGCCAGGAGTAAACCCTGAGCATCGCCGGGTGTGACCCAAAAAGCAAAAAAAAAAAAAAATAATAATAATTATTTTCTCATATGCCTCTTTCTCCATATATCGTCCATCTCTGTATCTTCTTAGAAAAATGTATACAGTCACTTTTAATTCTGGATCATTTGTAAATTTGATCATCTATCTTTTGGGCCTAGAACATGTGAATATATATTTGTTTGTTTCTTTATATTTTGGGGCCACACTCAGCTATATTCAGAACTTAACTCCTGACTTTGTGTTCAGGCAGGGCTGAGTGAACATACATGGTTCCAGGGATTGAACCTGGGTATGGTGTATGCAAGGTAAACACATTACCTGCTATACAATTTCTCTAGCTCAATATTTGAATATATGTTGATTTTATATTCCTGGAGAACCTACATGCTCTATCTACAGCAGATAGATTTACCTAAGCATTGAACTGATGCCCATGATCTGCCTAAAATATTTCATATTTTCCTTTACCTTCAAATCTTAATTTTTATCAGTTATAAGAGGATCTGAATGTTCTTACTCCACTTGCTTCACTTCCTCTGGCTGCTTTGCACGTTATCAACAACTACTTAAAATGTACTAACTGTATCTTAAAAAACTATGATTACATCTGCTACTCAAATTATTCTTCAACTTTAAATAGTCATACCCAGGCCATTCTTTCTTCTCTGGTTATCCCACACTTTATAGTTTAACATTCAAATTCAGAATACTCAAACCTTCTCTTCCAGTAAATTATTTTTAAGACATCATATTCATTAGCTTAACTGTTTCTAATTTCACAATACTCTACTGATATTTTGATTACTAAAATGTTATTTTATATTCCTCTCTTTACAACTTTTCCTCAATTCCTCAAACATATATTTTTTCCTTTGCATCAAACCTGGCTTCACAAGTAACTGATATATTTGGTACAAACTTGATGGTTACAATTAAATGGAAAAAGGGAGGTGGGCGGCTAACATCATCTATCTAAGGTAGAAAAATGCCTTTATCTGCAGTGAAAATAAAACTCCTTTGATATTCAATTCTGCTGGATTTCCTTAACTATTTATCTTGTGCTGATCTATCTAAAAGTAAGAGGTTCCAGCTAAACTAGAAGTCCTAACTCTAAATTTCCATTATTCTAATTATCCTGTTGTTACTTAGAATCTAATTTCCAGCCCCTAAAATTAGCCATTAATAGAATTCCACCTTCTCAATAATATATCTATGTGGGTACAGAAGTTAAAAAAGTTAATTTATACTTTATATATGTGTACTTCTTTGGGCATTTTCTTCGAACCTTTAGATAGTTATTTTCTTCTCCAAAACTATTGTGTACTTAATATTGGTCAAGTATCTTTAACTTCTGCTAAAGGTGGTTTACAAATTACACAAAAGAGATACATAATTCAATTTATATAATTAATTTATTTACAGAATTCAATTTGCACATAAGATGATATAATTGATTCTCAAATGCATTCATATACTTGAAAATAAAATTATAAGAAAGATTGCTTGTTGGTTTTAAATTATCTAAGGCTTCAAGACCCGGCTGTCTTAGATTTTGACCTTTCACTAGATTCTTTACTGGAAAGTGCCATGTATTTTCTCTTTAGAGCTTTTCATCCTTGATTAAACTTTTTAAAGTCTTACCAAAGAAACTTGTGATTAATGACAGCAAGAACTTATTGGACTTGAAGGACAAATGCTTCACCAGTTAAGAGAACGAGCTAATCAAAATGAAGAAGAGCAGGGTGAGGGAGAACAGGGAGAGAAAGGAATGCAGTGAATCTGGATGGATCCGCTTGAAGTGTTGAGCTGAACTGTTAACTTTTCATTTACTGCATCACAAACTTGACTCAACCTTTGTATGTATTAAGAATAATGGAGCAGCTCTTTTTTTATAAAAAGGAAAACACTTCTCAAATTAAGCCTCCCTTCTTTTATTTTTATAGCTACTGGTTGGTCTTATTCCAGCATCTTCACAGTAAATATTTCACAATATTTTTCACAGATTGAAAAAACTTTTTCCACCTCCACAGTTACAAATCCTACTATAAACAAACCAAACTGCTGTCTCTTCAGACACTATACTTCATATTTCAGCATGAAATTGAGACTGAACTTTTTATTTGCTGAGAAGGTGACACAATTTTCTTTTATATGGTGTGGTCTCATTCTTTGCCTTGCCTGTGACCTCACAGGAGTTGGGGCCCCTCAAATATTTCAGAACCAGATTGTTTGTGAGTTAGAGATGAATCAGTCTTGAGAAAGAGGCAGAAATCCTTTTGGATGGAAGTGTGCCAGGTAACAATTCAGAGTCTGACATGTTGATATTTGCTATGTGTTTCATAAAAAAAAATCACACAATTTACAGACAGTCATCTATCAAAGCAATATAGTCTAGCTGACTGTCTTCTCTTTCAAACTAATTTTTTAAAAAATAAAAGAGGTTAGGATAAAGAAACAAGTCTGAAGGTTTTTTGTCTAGAATTTTTGTCAGGTATAACAATATTATTTGAGAAAAAAAACAACTGTGTGTATTCTATGTGATATGAGGGAAAATTACTAGTTAAGGAGCTCTAGCTACCCTGACTTCCTGAACAATTTGTGTGAGGATGTGATCTCCTCATAGAACAAATAAAAATCCACTACCTGAAAACTTAAAGTACCCAGGAGCTATTTTCCTTTCCTGAATTCAGGAAAATATGTTCTAGTTCACTAGAAAAGAAAACTATGGGTATTTCTTTAAAACAAACAGGATCCCCTTCTGATCCCCTTAATGCCTAAACAGAAGGGACCTTATGAAATTATATTAAGCACTTCCACAGCTATAAATCTTAATTACGGAGGTTCTAGTTGGGTTAGTTTTTTTCAGAAGAAAACCTGGTCCATCTAAGTAATCTGGTGACAAGATTCTGACAGAGCCCACTGAGAACTTGAAACTTCTCTTTAAAAATCCAACATTAAAAGCTAAGTTGTATGTCTGTTAACTCTGAAGATTTCTTTACTGGTGGCCAGTAAAAGCAGAAACTAACAATTTCTTTAACATAAGACTCTTCAGCATGCAAAAGAAAGAAATAAAAGTCGTATGCTAAGCCTATTGTTTTCTTGTTCTCTTCAACATTCTGCCCTCCCTGGGCAAGGGAATATATTTAAGTGGGGTGTGCTAATATATGTATGTATAATATATGTATATATGATTTATGCATATATTCATATACATGAGTCTATATGTGTTTGAGTACAAATATATGATAAGAATTTAAATATGTGTGTATATATGTAATCTAATTGATACAGTGGGATTAGAAGGGTGGAGCACCAGGTGAGCTCCTAAATTCAATTTAACATTGTAAATTTTGCATACCAAAAAGGTATCCAATTTAAGAAAATGATGGAATGAGAGCAACATCAAGGCTTATATAGGCAAGACTTCCCCACCACCTCACTCCTTCATTCCCTCCCACACTCCACCTCTCTCTCTCCCTCTCTCAAAGTGTACCACCAAAGTGGTCTGGGAGTAAAGACAAGGATGGACAGTAGGGAGAACTGCTGAGGTACAGTGTAAAGAGGCCCAGTGCAAAGACTCAAATAGTAAAGTGTACACTGGAGAGAGAATTCCATAATGGCAAGACCCAGCTCATTGTATTCTGAAGGCCAGGGTTGGAGGGAATCACCTACAAGGGGAAAATGAAGCAGTGATCCCTCACCTCACTGGTGAGGGATCTGGGCTCATCTACATCAACTGAACAATCATCAAATCTTTAACTTCACAAGGTTTGAGCTTTGTATGCAAATCAAGAACAGAAACTCAAGAAATATCCCCATTTTTGCTAGCATAATCTGGTATGTCTTTCAGAATGGCAACTCTGAAACCCAATAAACTATTGACTGGGCCCCATAAACAAGCAAGCATGAGATTAAACACTGTGATAACAGGCATGGTCTGCATGAAAAAATACAGAACACAGACTATCATCCATGTATCCATTAATAATTAAGAACTAAAATCTCTAAAGGGAAAATGCTTCCAGGCAATCAGTGGGTCTTGGTAATGAGGTATTGGAATTAAAAACCAAAACAGAAAATAAAAAGATAAGTGCCCAGTTTGAACTAGCCCAAAGGGATGAAGAACACATCCCTTTGAAATATAAATCCTCAGCTCTTTGGAGATGGAGAAATTGAAGTAACCGCCCAGATGCAGAAAATGAGACCCTATCCAGTGAAAAAAAGAACCCTTTAGAAAAAGTGAAGCTGTAGGAGACTATAAAACTCATGAAAAGACTATGAAAGGTTATGGTGAGTGTGTGTGTGTGTGTGAGAGAGAGAGATTTGGTGACTATGAATATGAAAGAATATGGAGGCTTGCTCTACAACAATGTCCAGATTAATTTTTATATATGCAGAGAACTCGGGTCAAGACCATTTAAGACTTTATATATAACCTCTACGAAACAATTATTTGCTTTTTTTTTCCACTCTATAGAAGTCCTTGTTCTCTTTTGAACATTCTCTCTCCTGTGTGTGTCTGTCTATCTATCTATCTATCTATCTATCTATCTATCTATCTATCTATCTATCTATCTATCTATCTATCTATCTATCTATCTATCTATCTATCTATCTATCTATCTATCTATCTATCTATCTATCTATCTATCTATCTATCTATCTATCTATCTACCTATCTATCTATCTATCATCTATCTATCTATCTAATCTATCATCTATCTCCCTCACATCTCTCTAAATTTTTTTTTGCATTAAGAACAAAAAAAATCTTTGCCACTTCAAAAGACGCATTTCTGTTCTAGATGTGCTAGTCTATCTAGTAACTCATTACACAGACCAACGGAATGGAGATTAGAAAAACAAATGAGGCATAAACTCTGAAGTGATTTGTCCATTTCTTTATTTTATTTTTTTATCCTTTCCTTAAGGCCCTCTCTAAATATTTTTCCTGATAAAAAGCACTTGTTTTTCCTCTTAAAAGTCTCCAGGGGGCAATGAAGAGAAACATCATATCCCCTCTGCAAATTCCTCCAGGGATCCAATAGAATAATGGAAAGAATATTTCCAAAGCTGTTCTTGGACATGAGGTGTCTGTTTCATTTGGCAGACTCAATAGCTAGTACTTTTCCTCTAGTCTGTTTATTGGAAGCCCCTCCCTTCTTACTACTTTTTTCTCCTCTCATGCACATAAACTCCCCATGGGCTCACAGAACTTGTAAACATTTTTACAATCTTCATTTTGTTCTGTTATTAGCAGAACTTTTTATTCTAACATGTGTTTCATAATTTTCCTTTTCAAAAATCACTCGTTTTAGGAAACTACTTTGTCATGTGTCTCAGGGGATAAATTCTAATACCTAAGTGCAGTCTTGAAAAATCACTTAGACATAGTAGTATTAAGCTTATTAATATGGTTTAACTTCACTTTCATTAGCAAAATTATAGATCACTATCTCTTCACAGAAACTGTGTGGCACATTTTCACTATATACCATTTGTTTCTGTAATCAATTTATCTCCTGCATAGCCTAGACAATTAAGGAAAATGTTAGAAACTCTAAAGAAAGTTTCCCTATAAAATGACCCTAAATGTCTTTAATGAGTACAGGAAATACAATGGTGAAAGTGATAAGGGGAAAAGGGAACAATCATAGTGAGATTAGAATACAACTTTGGAGAACAGAATCATCTGATCTGAAAGATCATGAGGGCATCTAGATGCAGCCTGATAACCTGGTTGATTTGGGGCCTGCAGGACGAGACACCAGAATACAATATTCTCAGCATTCTCTCCCCAGTTTTAGTAGTCCACATCTTGGAGCATAATAAAGAAATGTTCCCCATGCATGTTGTTTAAAACTGCATAAAAGAGGAAAGATTTCCCCTTTCTCTGGATTCCTATGTTAGTAGACCCTTCCAATAATCTGGGAGTTTCCCTGAATATTAAATCTGGCCACTGGTTCTCTGGCCCTTCGTTTTCAGTTTTGCCTGTTTGAGAAGAAGAATCTGACCTTCTGCTCTCACTAAAACAAAAGCATTGTTAGAAAAGAAAAATGTGACTCAATGACATTACTTGATTATATAGCACTTAATAAATTGTGACAGTAATCAAGATATTTTAGTATTGATAAAAGAATACACATATAAATCAATGAGAAAAAAAAAAAGTTCCCAAAAAGGACCCATACACTATAGTAAATTTAGTCAATTGATCCTTGACAACGATGCAAAGGTAAGTTTATGGAAAATGAACTTTGTTGAAAAAATATAATTGAAACAATTGAATCAACAATGCATAAAACAAAACCAATAAAAACTAAAGCACTCTCCATACATATGTCGATAGTGACTTAAGCTGTATCATAGAAATACAAATAACTTGTAATAAAATACCTTTAGAAGAAAACAGGAAAACATAAAAATAAAATAAAGAAAAAATATTCATTGCAATTTACCAAAACTAAAAAAGAGATTTCTTAATATTTAGCAATATTAGAGAACTATCCAAAATCAATTTTTTAAATTTCTGTCTAGGAAAACATATTCTAGAGTTTAGATCTGACCAAGAACTAACTAACATTCTGGTCATATTAACAACTTTTCTCACTCTGAAATAATGAGACAATTTCATTTTAAAATGAGACAATCTGCCATAGGCACAATACTATAAAAGATTCACTGAGGAAACACGTAACCATGTTGAACATCAAAATAATGGCCCAAAATGTCTAGAGAAATACAATTAAAATTGAAATGAATTCCATTATACTTCTATAAGAATGGTAGGGATGGAAATATTATCTATCCAGAATGGAGGTATATAGGTGTTAGATGATTATATAGGTGTTAAGTTTGATATAATTCTATATAAAGTCTACTGCATATTTCAAAGCACACATGAAAGAAAAGGAAATTTTGCTTGTTTTAATATTTTCCTCAAAAAGTACCTTTTTAAATATGTTATTAATTATAACTTGCTTTAAATCTTCATTCAAACTAAGAAGAAGCACAAACGAAATTAAATTTCAGCAGAAAATATTTTGAACACTTAGAAAAAAAATCATATTAATTGTATATATGGTTCTATGTCATAATATATGGTTAATTTTCATTCTCTTGTATCACTTGTCTTCCGTTGTTTATTAATTTGCTTGAGCAGGTGCCAGTAACATCTCCATTTGTTGGGAATGAAATGCATTATTGTTATTGTTTCTGGCATAATGAGTGCACCACAGGTAGCTTGCCAGACTCTGCCGTGGCTCTGGTTTCATCCCAGGAGGCCAGGTCTTTTTTTATGTCAGACCATAAACCATCCAGGGCGCACAGGGTAGAGCCCTGGGTGTAGACAAGCCAGTCACCTGTCTTCCACTTGTTGATGCAGCTGGGCACCTCAGCCACACCTGCAACTCCTTGCTCTGGCATATTCAATTGAAATATGGAATATTCACTATATTAAGAAGTAAGCAAGAAACTTTAGGACTAAACTAAAAGAACCTAAAGTGTTACAAAAATATTTTCCTATTGTAATTTTTTAGTATATTATAGAAAAGTGTCTTTGCTTATATTGTTATTTCACTCTGTTCAGTAACTAAGGAGAAAGATAAAAAAAGACAATTGTGCTTAAATAAGGATGTCATTAACATAAATTTTTATGAAATACACATTATATGATGGCTAAATTATCCTCATTTACTTCAAAGAATGATTGAAAGACCTTTCAGAGATGCTATTATAAAACCAAAAGTGGGTTGGGGCAATGGAACAGCAGCCTGGGTGTTTGTCTAAGATATGGCTTATCTGGTTTGATATCCAGCACTACATATGATCCTTGAGCACTGCTTAAAATAATTCCTGGGTGCAGATACAGAATTGATTCCTGAGCATCTCCAGATATGGCCTAAAACAAAACAAAGTAAATTTAAAAATAGTTTTAAATAATGATTTTCTAAATAATAATAAAAACAAAATTTTTAAGTAACATTTTAAAATAATAATAATTATTATTTAAAATATTTAAAATAATAATCTTTCAGTAGTGAAACATTAGCAATCACTTAAGTTGGGCTATCCTAACCACAATCTTTTGTTTTTTATCACTGTATCGGTGTATCACTGTCTTCCGTTCATCATCGATTTGCTCGGCGGGCACCAGTAACATCTCATATGTCCTGTCTCATGCTAGTAGAGCCTAAGGGCACCTGCTTCCTCCAGGAACATAAAGAGCCTCAAACCATTCCATCAGGTAATGGGAATGAGGTCTATAATTGTTACTGGTATTTGGCATATCAAATAAGACACGGGTAGAGCAAAATAATAACAGTAAAAATAAAACAGCAATCCTCTTGTTTTCTCTGGTTTATTGTATTCTGGGGATGAAAATGCACACTGTCATCATTAAAAAAGAAGTAGTTAAATAAGCAATAAAATACTGAGTAAATTAAATAGGTACTTATGAGTGACTTAGAGATTCATCTTGATTCCATATATAATTTATTAGTCTTCAGCAACTGAGTATCAGAAATAAATTCATATATAAAGAATAAAGAATATAATTTATCTTATCTTTAATAATTATTATTTATAAAGTGATAGATTAGTACAGTCTTATGCTTTGCTTGCCTGATCTCATATTTAATGTTCTTTCTGTATGAGAGTGTGAAATGTTCATTATAAGGCTTTCAGCACCTATTGAAGTAAAATTCTTCACTCAACATTTTTCTATTTTAGTTTACTTTAGTTTTTAATTCCCATAATTAGTATCTATCAATGTTTAACAAGAAAAGAGGAGTTAATTTTATTAAGAATTATAAATTTTATTCAATATTCTTCTGACACAAAACATCTCACTCTGTATAGTCATCCTGTCTAACAAACAGCAGTTCTTTTCTGCAAAAGTCTCCGAGCTATACTCTTTTAACCTGAAAACATTAACTTAAAATCAGGTCCTACAAAGACTTGTGGGCAGCCACAAAGGAATTAAATATCATTTTTGATTAGTAATGTGTGGAGAGCTTAAGGAGAATTATAGGAAAACATGAAGTAAATATGATTTTAAAAACTGCAATTTCTGAATTAACTGAGATATCAAAAAGGATACAAGTATACATGCTTCTGCAGCCACCAGTAATTCTATAGGCGTAAAGCCATCTTCATGACTGGATTTTACTAAAAAAATTAAAACAGATAAAACATGGAGCTGGCGAGGTAGTACCAGTTTTAAGGAGCTTGACTTAAATACAGCCTTGGTTGATCCCAGATACCACATATGGTCCTGAGCTCTGCTAGAGTGATCCTTAAGTGCAGAGTCAGGAGAAGGACTGAGCATGCTGGGTATGTCTCCAACAAAGAAACACAAAACCAATGAAACTTTTCTGTGAACTTTATAGTTATTAGACTGAAAACAAAATGCTTGGCTTTTTTCACTTACTTTTTCCTTTGCTATAATACGATCATTCATTAAAAGACTAAACTGATTGGCTTTTAACATTGAAGAATGAATTTTAAATTTAAAATATTGGGTAATTTTTAGTTTTATGGCTTACTGTATGATCATGCTTTCCTAGAGAAAACACAACCAAAGAAAACCAAAAGAAAATGAAACCAAAGAAAAATATTGCATATTCCTCTGTACTATAGCTATTATGCAAGGGTTGGTATACATCATTTCTTCTCTAGAATATTATTTCTCATCCATGCTCTAAAGGACAAAAATGACACCTACCTTCTGAGGTTTAATATAAAAGTTATTGCCTCCAGGTATTATCTCTTTAAATGCCATCCGCAACAGTCTTAGCCCTTTAATTCATCAGACTATAGACTCAGGTCATAAAGGAAGTACAATAAAGTGTCTTCTGTGCCCTCCATTGTCAACAGCTTCCTTCAGAACCATTTATCCCAATAGGTGAAAGATTTCTTGCCTTTTTCTTCTTTTTCTTTGGCTTATGACTCTATAAATAATTTCCTGCTAACAGCTTTGTCTCAGACTTTGGAAATGATGTTTCCTATGTCTTCTGTGGCCTTGACTTCTTACTTCTCTCTTTGACCGCAAGCATGATATACATCCCCTTAATTACTCTGCCTGTAGCTTCTCAGAGTAGACATCTCAACTGCTGTCAGTAGCCTGGACTCAGAAACCTAAATATCTTAGCAGGACATGGAATCAGTTCTAATATGTGGCTAACCCTGAAAATACTATAGAACTCTGGAAGCTACGAAAGATCTTTGTGCTATTATTGTTATTATTATTACTACTATTTTATATAAATGACTAGTTGAGATACTCAGAGTATGTAGAACACTTTTCTTGTTTGTTTTTCCTGCAGTGTTCAGGACTCTGGTACTAAGCTCAAAAATCACTTCTGGGGGCTCAGGGGACCACATGGGTGACAGGCATTGAATCAGGGTTTGGCTGTGTGCAAAGCAAGTGATCCAACCACTATATTTCCAACCCAATACTTTTACAGTTAGTCACTAGTCACTATCACTATCTTTCCGTTCATCATCGATTTGCTTGATCGGGCACCAGTAACATCTCCATATGACCTGTCTCATGCAAGTAGAGCCCAAGGGCACCTGCTTGCTCCAGGAACATAAAGAGCCTCAAACCACTCCATCAGGTCAGCGGGAATGAGGTCTATAATTGTTACTGGTATCTGGCATATCAAATAGAACACGGGTAGCTTGCCAGGCTCTGCCGTAAGGGTAGCATACTCTTGTAGTCATCTCAAAATCTAGCATTTATTGATGAACCCTGTGGCCACTTGCAGCTCTGTGAGCCGGGCTGTGATAGGCTGGTCTACTGGGTGGAGTTCTGACGAGGAGGAGTCCTCATGTGGAAAATGGAGGTCCTCATGGAGTGGGGGGGTCGTCTGCTTGTTGTGAGACTCTGCTGGGGTGGCGGGTCAGGGCTAGAACCTGCCATCCCTCCCTGGCACCTCATGAGAAGCTGGGCACAGTGAGAGCCAGTAGCAGCTCTGCCCCATGTCTATCTCTCACTTTTATAGTTAAGATGAGAAAACTGAAACTTGAAAAAGCAAGCATGATTGGTCCCTTGACCAAGAATTTGGATTACATTTTAAGTTTGCACCTTGCTAAGCCTTGTTGTAGTTTACTAAGAGGGCTAGAGCTCTTACCCAGGACTGGTGATTCCGCTAAGCCTTGTTGTAGTTTACTAAGAGGGCTAGAGCTCTTCTTCCCCAGAACTGGTGATTCCTGTGTCAGCACTCTTTCACGCACTCCAAACTACATCTAACTTATCTCAAAGAACAAAACAACAAAACAAAGCAGCTGCTTATTAAAGTTTATCTTCTTACTTCTTGGATTTTAAAATTTCAACTGCTATCTTATAAACTTACTTTCTACTTTGTGAATATAAATATTTAATAGCTGTAAACATGCTCTTATGCCCAGTTCAATGTGTAAGAAATTAAAGACTAGATAACAACAATTCAAGAAGTAGTATAGCAAAAAAACTATAATACTTTCATCCTCTTATTTTTCTCTTTTCTTCTTAATCATGCATGAAATATGCCAATAAATTAACAGTACTTACTAATTTTAGGATATGATTATGCATACATTTTCTTAGATTTGGTGTAAAATAAGACCATTGATTAGTATAGAATAGATCTTAGAAACACGAAAATGATATGGGAAGTAAAGAAATGTTTTTAGGTGGAGTTACATATCAATTTCTTGATGCATAAATATACCATACATATATTTAGATATTATCCATTGTTCTATTTTAACAGAAGGCATGTTCATTAACAACCTACGATGACAAAAAAATACATATCATCCATTGATGGTATAAACCTTCATCCCTAGTTGAGATTTAACACAAAGTCTCCAACACTTTGTGTCCTTACCAAGATAACCATTTTGAGGCAGGGAGATAATATAGCAGTTAAGGCACTTGTCATGAATGTGGTCAGTACTGTTTAATTATCAGCACTGTCAGTATTCCAATCCTACCCCCCAAAATATGATATATAAATTTAACCACATAATTGTCAAAATTGATTTTGAAATCTGAATATATTACATTCTGTTCATATAAGAAATGTGTGTATACATATTTAGAGACATACTTGCGACCCCCAAATCAGTCCTGTGACTGTATATTGCACTGAATACTGCCACACGTAATCTATAAGTACAGAGCCAGGAGAAAATCCTGAAATTCAATGGGAGTGTCCTCAAAACTTAAAGAGAAAAATTTATATGGAAAAAAAGGATATATACATATTGGTGTTTGCCTTGCATACAACCAGACCCAGGTTTGATCCACTGCAACCCATATGGTCCCGTGAACACCGCCAGGAGTAATTCGTGAGTGCAGAGCCAGGAACAACTACTGAACATCGCTGGGTGTGACCCAAAAAAGCAAATATATATATATATATATATATATATATATATATATATATATATATGAGGCAGGGCTGTTACTGTGCTACTGGCTCTCACTGTGCCCAGATGCTCATGAGGTGCCAGGGAGGGGATGGCAGGTTCTAGCCCGGCCTGCCACCCCAGTAGAGTCTCCCCCAAGCCAGACGACCCCCCCACTCCATGAGGACCTCCATTTTCCACATCTGGACTTCCCCCTCGTCAGAACTCCACCCAGCAGACCAGACAGGTCAGACCCTGTCTGACCAGCGGAAGCGGCCGTGTGGTTCATCAATAAATGCTGGATTTTGAGAGGACTACAAGAGTATGCTACCCGCATGGCAGAGCCTGGCAAGCTACCCATGTCTTATTTGATATGCCAGATACCAGTAACAATCATAGACCTCATTCCCGTGACCTGATGGTATGATTTGAGGCTCTTTATGTTCCTGGAGCAAGCAGGTGCCCTTGGGCTCTTGCATGAGACAGGTCATATGGAGATGTTACTGGTGCCCGCTCGAGCAAATCGATGATGAACGTAGAACATGTGATACAGTGAACTTTAACATTATATAATGAAGACAATATTAAAACAGAATAAATTTTGCTCATATATATTAAGTGGAATAAGAATAATCTTTATAGCAATGCATATATACTGTTCATCAAAAAGTCAAAGTTGGGCAAGATAGATAGTTCAATAAACTGAGTATGTGCTTTCATGAAAGAAGTCTGGTTTAATATCCAACACTGCACATACCTAGACACCACCAGGAGTGACCTCAACCACTGAGTCAGGAGTACTGAATTTTGCTAAGTTTGGCTCTCTTCCACCCAAAAGTCCAGAGTTTTAAAATTTCTCTATGTAACTATAATTATTTAACTTTTAATTGAGAAACTCTTAGGTGGTATTTTCTGCTGAACATTATTTTCAAGTTCTTTTCCCAGCAAATTTTATTTTACATATTTTTAAAATAAAAAAATGTTTGCACCCTATTTTGTCCAGTCCTTTTGTATAAGTCTGGCTCTTTTCTTACTCCTTTTTTTGGGGAAATGTCTCATAACTCTGAGATTTCATCTCAATATCGAGTCATTGTTTTGTTTTCTTCCATAAGGTAATGGAATAATATTATATTCCATTAACTTCACGACTAAACTCTCCTCCTCTTCTTATCTAGACATTCATTATTATTGTTGTCATTGTTACTCTCTTCTCACTTTTAAAATATTCTAGAATAAATTTTACTCTTGTTGAAGTACATTTCCATGAATTGTGATAAATGCTCAGTCATATTTCCAAGTCCACAATAAAAACACAAGTTTTATTCCCTTAAAATAATTTCCCTTGCTTTCCTTTATAAATATCCTCATCTGCCCTTAGATGTGTTTTTGTTTACATATTCTAATTTTTTCAGAATGTCATGTTGAAAACTCACACTATATGTAAGCTTTTTACTTGCTCCTGCCATTTTGACATATATCATTTGAGAGTCACACATTGTATTAATTATTCCGACTACTACATTTTTGCTCGTAACCACAGTTCCATGACTTGAAGAATGTTTTTGGGCTCCTCCTAGTCCCTGGAGCAAGCAGATGCCCTTGGGTTACACTTTGCTTGTGACTGGGACTAATGGAGATGTTACTAGTGCCCACTGAACAAATCGATGAACAATGGGAAGACAGTAATACAGTGATATAGTGAGTTAAATTTTTATTGTTTCTTTTTTAAAGTTTATTAGTTGCTTCAGTGTTATTAATTCCTTTATGAAGCTACTCCCTTCTGCGTTCAAGACTTTACTACAGGCTGTATGCTCAGAGATCACTCCTAGCAATGCTCCGGGGGGACCATAGCGTGATGAAGCAAGACTAGAACTGCACTGGCTAGCGCACAAAAGGCTAGAGCTTTAACCCTGTACTTTTACTCCAGTCAACATTTTATTATATGCGTATCACAATTTATTTAATGCTCTGTAAGTTGAAAATCCATTTTGGGTTTCTCAATTTTTGACAATAAAATATAAGGTCACATAAGCTTTTGTTTGCAGGTTTTTAACCATAAAATTTATGGCTCTTGGGCATAATTGCTTTTTTAAAAATTGCTTTTCCCACATTTATTCTTACAGCAAAATATAAGAATTCTAGTCACTTTTTGCTACCATATAGGCCCTGGGAATCTATGTTATTTACCTTAATGAAAAATATGTAATGGCATCACATGGTTTTAGTACATTCATCCAATTAACACTGATTTTGGGACATTATTGATATGCTTATTTGTAATCCAGATGCCTTTTTGATTAAATGTCTGTGAAATACTATTACCATTTTTATTTGGTTGTGTCTTATAAGTATCACTATTAAATATTTTAAATTACTGACATCTTACAGATCATGGTTAATTGCTGTCCTTTGGTGTCGCGAACGCATTTCAGATCAAGCTACAGGTTTGCTTTAATTTTTTCTTAGCGGTCTGTTAAGAAATGTTATTTGATAAAACTTTAAAATTTCTGAAAATGTATCAGTTTGATGTATTGCTATATAAATTTATTAATTTGTTTTAGCATCCTTATTAAAAGTGCTATCAGTCGATATTTTCACCAAATATATTATTTTAAAAAGCCATTCATTGATGAGATATGCTTCCGTATGTAAAATTTCTAGCTACTTCTACAGTTTTAAGAAAAATTTCAATTACTTACCCGAAAGTAAGAGATTTTTTATGATTGTCAAAAATGTTATGTCTGTATATTAGTGTCTCAAGTCAAGCTAACAGTGAGCTGTTTTTAAGGTAGTACTTAGTATAAAGAAGAGTTTTTTTAGTAAAGATAAAACCTGAGCTGCTTGGGAGGGAAGAGAGTGGCATGGTTGCCTTCAAAAGCATCTTAGAAAATAGCAGAGCAAAGACAAAACCTCGGTTCAAGAGCAGCTCGACTCCACTTGTTCTCCCAGCATTAGCTACGCCTCAGAGACCTGGGCCCTGCGAAGCTTAGGATGAGGACCATATTGGGACTCCCATAGGGATCAGAAGGAAGTTATGCTAGATATCATGCACTCCCTCAAAGAGAGAAAGAAAGCCAGAGTTCTGACCTCCTTTGCTGTTCAGAGTCAGGGATACTGTCTCATTTTACCAAGGTACCGAAAATCAGATGGGGGCTGGACATGTAATCGCGATTTGGGAGACGATCGATGGACTAGAGCCGTTACCGACTGGATCCCACGGGATGTCAAAAGACCACATGGCGCCCACCTACAAGATGGTCAGACTTGCCACCTAGAAGACCCTGAAGAAGCAGTTTGAGGCTCTTCATATTCTGAATCAAGCCGGTGTCACCATTGGGCTACAGGCAGTGATAGGGTCAAATGGAAATGTTACTGGGAGCCCATTAGAAATCAGTGAATAATGTAGGATGTCTGGTGATCTAGTCTAGTGATATTTAGAAAGCAAAGTGCTCATGAAATCAAATAAATGCACCCAAGTAAGTATTATTCAAAGCCTTCAATACATAGCATTATACAGGAAGCTACTAGTTGCACAGTTAAATCTAAACTTTAAACTTACAGTTCTAAGTTGGTAAACTTCAAAATTATTTATTTAAAAAAAATTATTTATTAATGCAGTGTTTGATATTTTTGTGCTTACATTCAAATACAATAGATTTTTGGTATGCAGGGAAAATATTGATTCATTTTTTCCGAAAAATTTGAATTTTCAGAGCTTTTTGAGAATTGAGTCATTTAACCAATTGTCTTTATTTTAAAACAGGAGCTCTTTGGTATTCTGCAACTTACAAGATTTATAAAGGTTCCACCAAAAAAACTAATCAGTTGGTAACAAAGTCAAGGGAGAAACCACATCTGCTTTGTGTCTCACTAATTCTCAGTATTCTCAGTCCCTAGTAGAATGGTGAAAAAGTTGAGATGATACAGTGTGATTAAATGAGGGTGAGTTCAGCAAAGCAATTTATTTTACTAACAATGGATATTTTGAAAGAGGATACAAAGAGAACATCCTAAATAATAGAGTCCTTAGGGGCGCGCATAGAGCCTACTACCTCCAGGCTAAAGCAGAGACCAATTATCTATCTTTCTGACGGTATACTTATATTTAATTGAAAATATGGTATCTTTGCCAATACATTCAGAAACAATAGATCTTGGAGGTATCTGAGAAAATATTTATTTTACCAAGAAATTTGAAATTTCAGGACTATTTGAGAATTGAGTTATTTAATCAATTGCCCTTTATGAGAAAG
>JAJIBD010001201.1:0-140763 GCA_021461705.1 Cryptotis parvus
AAACTAATTCCATAAATCCATAAGAGTATTGATTATAGCATTGTTTTTAAGAACAAAAGAAACTGAATATAGCCTATAAAAATAGCTGATTCATTCAGTTATGTAGGCCACATCCAGATTATTACATGATAATAAGAACATAAAGTAGTTATATTTTCTTTATTTATAAAATGCTTTAAAATTCTAAGTAATATAAGTAAAAAATCAGATTAGGGTTGGAACAATAATACAGATATTAGGTAACTTGACTTGTAAGCAGTAGTCCCAGGTTCAATCCCCATAAGGTTCCCCAAGCCCTGCCAGAAGTGATCACTAAGCGCGAGATCCAGAAGTAAACCTGGACCACCACTGAGTATTGCCCAAAACCAAATCAGATCATAAGATATACATGTATAGATATATATTTTACATATATACATCTGTATATAAGTATATATATCGTCCTGATATATATACATCTGTATATAAGTATATTATATGTTTTACATATATACATGTATATATGTATATATCTTACATATGTGTGTATATATCTTACAAATTTACATACAAATATACATTATGAAAGTATAGTAAAACAACTTTGGATTAAGTATCAAAATAAAGGTAATTAAAGGCTTAACTTTATTTACATAATCTTTTTTCCATAATAGAAATTACTTACACATACTTACATGTATTATCTTCTAATGTAAAGATTTTCTGTCTTTCATACTATTCTATATGTATTATTTACTTAATAAAAGAAATATTCTAAAGGATATATAAATGAAAACTTAATGCAATAGATTGTTTTTTAAAAAAATTGGCTCAGATTTGTGCCCTTACTACTATTACATGGATTTCATTCCTTCAAGTTATATACCTGCCCTCACAATTGATTCCTACAATAGCTCCTATGAGCTGGCACAATTATTCTCATTTTACTAATGAGGAACAGAAATAAAAAAAAACTGTAAACAATTTTACAAGGTCATAGAGGTGGTGTTAACTAGTAAAACTGACAGTTAATCCCAGGCAAATGACTTCAGTGCTTACAGCACTTTTTTTTTCAAGAAAGGGGCCCATGCCTAGAGGTGCTGAGGGCTTACTCCTGAATCACTCTAGAACCATGTTAACACTCTTAACTGTTATGTCATACTGACTCTTATTTCAACATTCTGAGTATACTAGCTATTATAGAAAAGTAAACAGAAACAGGCTCACTGGAAATTGGAAATTTCTTTTTAAAATTTCCAGAGATTTCCTTAAACAAAGTTTTAAAAAATAATACCACCAGATTATCCAGCAATTTCTTTCTAAGATATTGATCATAAGGACACAAAAATACTAATAAGATTAGATTTGTGAACATTTATGTTCACTGCAGAGATGCTGACAATAGCACAAATCTGAAATTTTAAGACCTGAGAATAGAGGGTTATTTTAGAAAGCTGTTATTTGTAAACACACAAAAAATAAGAATCCATGATAAGAATGTTGAAAACTTGCCCTTCTTAATGCCCTGGTTATAAGCAAAAGGGCTTTGTGCTAAGCAAAATAACTTAAATAAAGAAAGAAAAAATTATCCCAAAACATATTGAGGGTCATAGCCATAATACAGTGGGCAGGGCATTGGCCTTGCATGTGGCTGACCCAAGTTTCATCTCTAGCATCCCATGTGGCCCCCGAGAACCTCTAGGGATAATTCCTGAGAGTAGAGCCAGGAGCAACCCCTGAGTATTGCCAAGCATGAATGAAAAAAGTAAAAAACAAGGGGGAAAAAAGCTAAAAAAAACCCAAAAAACAAAACCCAATACGTATTGAATGAATTGTCTCACTTATGGTAATACATAAAGAAACAAACCAAGGGAATGGACAATGTTCAGTAAAAAACATAGATTGACAACAAAACTTAAGTTACCTAATTCCAGAATGTGTGTGAATAAGGAAGGATCCTACAGGTGGTAAGTGGTGGATGGACACACTGGCCCTTTGGAGGTGGGTGTGGTATAGAGGCATTGTATCCCTAAAACATAAGAAACTGAAGATACAGTAAGATATGAAAGATATAGCTAAGGAACTTGCTTTACATGTCACCAACCTGGTTCAATCTCTGGTTGCATATATGGTCATTCAATCACTCCCAAGAGAGATTCCTGAACACAAACTAGAGTTGTAACCCAAACAGCTCCTTCCCACACACAAAACTAAAACAAATATAGAAGTATTTATACTCTTGTAAAGAAATGTTGTCCTAGTAAGTTAAAAATATAAGGCTTGCCTTTTGGAAAACAATAGGGGCATTCCTCCGAAAACTAGATATTGAGCTCCCATTTGATCCAGCAATAGCACTCCTGGGAATATACCTGAGAGACCGAAAAACACATAGCAGAAACACTATCTGTACTTCTTTATTCATCTCTGCGCTATTCACTATAGCTAGAATCTGGAAACAACCTAAATGCCCGAGAACAGAGGACTGACTAAAGAAACTGTGTTTCATCTACGCTATGGAATACTATGCAGCTGTCAGAAAAGATGAAATTATGAAATTTACCTGCAAATGGATGGACATGGAGACTATCATGCTGAGTGAAATTAGTCAGAAGGAAAAGGACAGATATAGAATGTTTGCATTCATTTATAGGATATAAATAGATACCAGTGTTTTACTAAATATGGGAAATGGTAATGGCAGATTAAAACTCACCACTGAATATACACAAAGACACTTAAGTGATAAACTCTAAATATCTGCAGGGCTAGCCACAATGTGTAAAATAAGAGGGAGAGAGAGATGCAGAGAGAGATAGAGAGAGAAAGAGAGGAAACTGGGGTACCTGCTATTGAGGCAGCCTGGGGGTGGGCGGAAGGGGGTGGGGTACATTGGTGGTGGAAATGGAGCACTGGTGGAGGGATGGGTGCTGGAATACTGTATTACCAAGAACCAATTATGAACACCTTTGTAATTGTATGTCTCACGGTGGTATAATAAAAAATTTTTTAAAAACATAGGGCTTGTAAAATAGTACAGTAAAGGTGATGTAAGCAGCCAACCTAGGTTAAAGTGTATGTGGTCAACCCAGTTTCTAACCTTGGCACCACAACTTGCCCCTTGATCACTTCAGGAGTGATCCGTAGGCAGAAAGCCAGGTGCAGCCCCCAAATCAAAATATATTTATAAATGATTTATATGAAACTATTGTAGAAAGTGTAACTCATTGTTTCATGTTATTGCTTGAAGAGTTAAGTATTCTTTAAGTTTAACTGAAATCATGCATGAAAAAGTTAGTTTTAATGCTGGCACATAATTAGAGTCAATGAGTTATTAAAACAATAAAAATGATAACGATGATCATTTTGGATAATACAATTATCATTTTTGATAGAGCTTAATTAAAATTCATAATACTATAACTACCATAATCAAATCCATCCCATTTTTCTTTCATTATTTTTATTTTTGGTGGGATGGTGGTAGAGTGGGTGCTTTGGGCCACACTTGAGATGCTCAGGGGTTATTCCTGGCTCTGGACTCAGGAATTACTCATGGTGGTGCTCTAGGAACCAAAAGCGGTGCCAGAGACACAACCTGGGTCTGCTGCAAGGCAAACACCCTATATTTGTACTCTCTCTCTCTTTTTCTCTCTCGTTCCATTTATTTCTCACTTAGTTTCAATGTTTATTATCTGGTTGAGTTCAACTATTCCCCCAATATACGGCACTTCTTTCATGTCATATATGATGTTCTTGTCTCAGTTCATGAAGTTCACTTCATTGAAATAAGGTGACTAAATGCATCCAAATCACACTGAACCTTAAAAACCTAGCTCAGGTCTCCTTTCCAGTTTCTACTATATTACACTATTTAATACATGAGAAAATTAGTAAGTATAATTAACTATTAGTCTTACTTCATTTCTGAACTTATGGCAATATACCCATAAAAATAGATAGTCTCAATTTATGTAAGTTTTTCAAAGTTTTTTCCAGAAGGAAGGTATAAATCATAATATTAAGATCAGGAGGGGTCTGATCTGCAACTACAAACCCAAACAAGCACACAGGATATGTAACTTTCATTAACATAATATTAATTATTAGATGTAAAAAGTTAGGAAAATTATAGTTATCAATAGTTATAGATAGTTATTATGTCCCTTTTGCGTCATGTACTATACAAATTGGTTTAAAGGAATTACATATTGTTCATATACCCCTAAACTTTCTGAACTATTAAGCTAATGATATTTTGCTTCTGCACAAATGTTTAACTTATTTTAAGGAGTTCATTCATTAAAAGGTAATCCTAAATTCTGGGTTTTAATGTCACTGCACCAGCCTCTTGTCTTTGTTTTGTATATGTTTGATAATCTATCCCATCTGGATATTTTAGCCTAAGGCAATAAACTTTAAACAGCAACAGAATCCTCAGAATAAAGCTTCTATGCAGCCAACAGAAATTTTTCTTTAATTCCTTCCCTGAATATGTCCAGACTTCCGTGATGTGCACCTACCTCCCTGACCCCCAAGCCCTTTGCCCCGCATTGTGAGTTACTCTTGAAACACTCCAGTTGGACTGTGCCAAATTGAGCAACTACATGAATCATCTCCAATGTTTTCCTCTCTTTATACAAAGAAATCTTTTAAGAATCTAATCTCTGTAAAGTATATTGGAAGAATATAGGCAGAATTTTCCAAGATCTAGACCTCAAAGGAGTGGTCAACAATATGATGCCGTTGGCCAAGGCCACAGAAACAAAACTAAACAAATGGTATGGAATTGAACATGAAGGTTTCTGTATGACAAAAGAAACATTAGCTAAAACTAAATAACAGCTAAGTGGGAAAAATTTTCACACTCAACAAATCAGATAAAGGCTTGATATCCAGGATCTATAAAGTGCTCACAAAGAACAATTACAACTAAAAACCTATTAAAAATTGAGGAAAGGAAATGAACAGGGATTTCTCTAAGGAAGACCAGTGGATGGCCAACAGGCACATGGAAAAATTCTCATTACTTATTAAGGAAACCCAAATCAAGATGAGAGTGAGCTATCATAAACCAGCAAGAACGGCACATGTCAAAAATAAGGGGAACAATCTGTGTTGACGACATGGTGGAAGAGGAACCCACACCCACTGTAGGTGCGAATGTTGTCGGTCCAGCCTCTATGGAAATTAGTATGGAGAGTACTCAGTAAATTCAAAATTGAGTCACATATGACCCAGAAATTCCACTTTGGGGTATATATTCACAGGACAGAAAGACATTCATTCAAAAGAATAAATACACACCATTGTTTATTGCAGCACTCCGGCAGAATAGCTAAGGTTTGAAATCAATCCAGATGTCCAAAGACAGATAAGTGAATCATGAACATGTGATATATATATATATATATATATATATATACATATGTATATATATATATGCAATGGCATACAACACAGCTAAAAGTAATAATGAAACATGCAACTCTCTGAAACATGAAAGGAAGTGGAAGGCATCAGAAATGATGCAAGCCAGATGAAGAAGGATAAATATATGAAGTATCACTTATATGTGCCATTTAGAATAACAGGATGAGGTATGTAATGTGTTAAAGGAGGATTCCCAATCAGTCTTGACCCCAGACTATAGAGAGGAGAAGGAAAGAAAGAGTGGAGGAGAGGGAAAGTAGAGATAGATGAGAAGCAACGGGTTCCAGGTCAGGGAATTACGGTACAAAGATGGTGTTAATGAACGGTAGAGTTAAATACCAAACCACAGAGTAAACAACACTTTAGTCAAGAGATTGAAACATTGGCAACATCAAGAGTTGCCTGTTGAGGGGCCGGAGCGATAGTCCAGCGGGTAGGGCCCTTCCCTCGCCTGTCGCGGCCCATGCCGGCCAGGGTTCCATCCCTGGCCTCCCATATGGTCCCTCGAGCACCGCCAGGAGTAATTCCTGAGTGCAGAGCCAGGATTAACCCCTTAGCATTGCCAGGTGTGACCCAAAAAGAAAAAAAAAAAGAGTTGCCTGTTGAGGAGGCAGCTGGGGCTGGGGACAGGGAGACAGATATAGGAGGGAACCTGGGAACATTGGTAGAAGGAAGTTGACACTGGTGGATAGGTCCAGTGCTGCAATATTGTATGTCTAAAACTTGACAATAAATAACTTTGCCAATCAGGGTGCTTTAATAAAAAGTGTGTTGATTGGGAAAAAAAATCTAATCTCTGGTAACCATTAAAAGCCTAATGACTTATAAACCACAATAACCATTTTCAATATTTAATTTGAACTTCATTTAAGACACTACTGTTAAAGGGCTGCACCTGGCTCTGTGTTCAGGGATCACTCCTGTCAGTGGATGCCTATGAGGCAAGAGCCTTATTTATTGTACTATCTCTGTTCTGTATTTGATGCAACAACTAAGTGTTTAATGTGAATTAAATATTTTAAGAAAAATCAGTTGTTTTTTCATGTGGATATTAGTTTAATAAAATATTAACTTTTTCAAAGTTATCTTTTAACTTATAAAAGTGCCTGATCCATAGTTTTTATTATGTGGATCAATTTTATCATGAATATGGTAATATTAACTACATTTCTGTAGTCATAATAGAAGATGCAATTTACTTTCATACAGCTAAAATTCATTAGAGATTGACATTTTAAGACTTAAAATATTCACTGAAAAATAACCTTTGTAAAATTCCAAATGTCTTCTCTCCCCTTCAACAAATGTTGGCTTTTGTTATATTTTTTATAAGCTGCATATTGAATTTCCCAGGCTGTGTTTCTGAACAGCAATCTACTGAAAAAAGTGCAATTATTTTTTTTCACTCAAACATGCATTTGAGAGAAATGAGTAGATCAGATAAAGAGCTGAGATGCTATTCAACTCAACCTTGAGTCACTCTCTGTCTCTTTAAAAAAAAAAGGGTGGCAAAATCAATACAAACCAATAATAACTTCACATTTGTGGAAGCAACATGAATGGCTCTCCAAAATATTGAGACACATCCAAGTACATTTTCGTAGAGCTGATATTTATCAGAAGTCATTTGCCCTCAAGCAGATGCTCCCTTTCATTGTGCTCCTGTCACAAATGACTAAGATTTATGACAGACAATTACAGCATCTGCAGTTAGCAGCCTTATAATCAGCACCATTATTTAACGATTGGTGCAATAAACTGACTCCTGTTACTGTTTATCAGATATCAGTCAGTTCTGGCCATTTTCTTCAGCTCCCAAATCACAGTATGGTGCAGCCACTGCCTTTTAATGGCTAGGCAGAAGCAAGAGCATTTTCACATTTTTTACAGACTGCTGAGGGAAAGAAAAAAGCAACCAATTACATGTATGTATGGTGCCCTCTCATTTGAAATGCCTGTGTATGTAACTATCTCAATACAGTACCAAATCTTATAAAGGGAAAAAAAGCTATGATTGCGAAGGACTTTACACATATATATGTAAAATATAAAACTATATAATATATATTTTAAAATGAGAAATAAAATCAGAGACATTTCCTTGTTCTAATTAAAAACAAGTCTTCAGTTTAAGCTAACATGGTTTTTCTGAGTGTAAAGTATTACTCTAACAAGCCCACTGTTTGCTGATAGAGTATTGTTTCAGCATGCTTCTCACCACCAGGGAAGCAACTATTAGCTCTCAAAAAATATTTTTCAAGTTACAGGATTTTTCATTCCAACATTGCAAGGTTTGATTCATGGGGAAGTGTTATGGTGACAAATAGAATTAGTGATCAAATAGTGATCAAATTAGTGATCAAATCAAATTAGTGTTCATATATATCTGCATATATATATATATATATATACATACACACACATATATATACATCACAAAATAAATATTCTCAATTTATGTAAACTTCTCAAAGTTTTTTCCAGAAGGAAGATATAAATCATAACATTAAAATCAGGAGAGGCCTAACATGCAACTACAAACCAAAGAAAAACACAGAATGTGTGCTATTAACAAAATATTAATTATTAGATTATTATGTGTATAAATATATGATACCATGAGTATATATATACATATATATGGATATATACATATATGAGACTCATGGTATGAGTATGATAAAACTCAAATGCGTTTTAAAAACTCATTTATGGGAAAATATGTATTATCTAACTCTACAAACATGCTGAGGAATAGTGATTATTTAAAGTCTTTTTACAAGAAACACTGTATTCATGGAGTCAACCCTGATGACAGACAATACAGAAGCTCTGTGAAAGATACACATTCATTGTAATAAGGAAAATGGTACATAGATGTAAATTTGCTGTACAAATAAAAAGCTCATAAAAGTCCACCAGATATCCAAATGTATCAGGCTAACTAAATTATTTACAGAAAAAAAAAAAGCTTATCCTGGATTGAGAAGATATTACAGCATGTAGGTTTTGATCCCCAGCATCCCACGTCCTACTGAGTTTGCCAGGAGTAATCCCTGAGCATTGAGCCAGGAGTGAGTTCAGAGAACTGCTGGGTGTGTTTCACCCCCAACCCTTACCAGGGTGTTTTAATAAAAAAAATTCAATTACATTGCAGGGAAAAAGGGAACTCTCATCCATTGTTGGTGGGAATGTCGACCAGTAAAGCCTTTTTGGAAAACAACATGGACATTCCCTCTAAAGACTAGAAATTGAGCTTCCATTTGACCCATCCATACCATTCCTGGGAATATACCCTTGGAAGCCAAAAATATACAGTGGAAACACCATCAGCACTTTTATTTTCATAGCAGTACTATTTACAATAGCCAGAATCTGGAAACAACCAGAGTGCCTGAGAACTGATAACTGATAAAGGAACTTTGGTACATCTACACAATGGAATACTATGCAGCTGTTAGGAAAAATGAAGTTATAAAATTTGCCTATAAATGGATGGACATGGAGAGGACCATGTTAAGTGAAATTAACCAAAAGGAAAAAGACAGATATAGAATGACTGCATTTATTTGCATGATATAATATATGTATTATATATATACATACATATATGTATAAATATATATATACATATATATACATATTATGATACCAATATCTAAGATGAGGTGAAACATGGATCAGGAGGTCTTGTCAAAGGTGGAAATTACCACAAACGTGTGGGAGTCAGAGATTAGGTAAGACAGAGAAGAGAACAGTGTTCTAATAATTGTCGAAAAGTACTAATACCAACCTAGAACCGAGCATTAAATACAGGCAAAAAGATACAAATGATAGCCTCTAAATGTATGTATTATAATTCACAATGTGTAAGAGAAGGAAGAGAGAAAGAGAGAGAGAGAGAAAGAGAAGAGATAAAGAACCTGCCATAGAGGCAGGCTAGGGGGTGGGGAGGGAATCGAGGACATTGGTGGTGGGAAATGGGCACTGGTGGAGGGTCGGGTACTGGAACACTGTACGACTGAAACCCAAACATGAAAATCTTTTTAATGTAATGCGATTTGGATGAGAGACTCGCAGACATGGGGCAGAGCTGCTACTGACTCTCCCTGTGACCAGCTGCTCACGAGGCACCGGGAGGGATGGTGGGTTCTAGTCCTGGCCCACCACCCCAGCAGAGCCTCGCAACAAGCCAGACGACCCTCACTCCATGAGGGCCTCCATTTTCCACATCCGGACTTCTCTCTCGTCAGACCTCCACCCAGCAGACCAGCCTATGAGTACCTGGCTTGCACGGCCGCTTGCAGCCGCGCGGTTCATCAATAAATGCTGGACTTAGAGATGCCTACAAGAGTATGCTACCTGCACAGCAGAGCCTGGCAAGCTACCCGTGTTGTATTTGATATATATGCCAAATACCAGTAACAATTATAGACTCATTCCGAATGGATTGAGGCTCTTTATGTTCCTGGAGCAAGCAGATGCCTTGGGCTCTACTAGCATGAAACAGGACATATGGAGATGTTACTGGGGCCCGCTTGAGCAAATCGATGAAGAACGGGAAGACAGTGATTTGGATACGACCACTGGACTAGAGCCGTTACCGACTGGATCCCACGGGATGTCAAGCGATCACGTGGCCGCCACCTACAAGATGGTCAGACTTCTTTGTCAAGACCATGAATGAACGGTTTGAGGCTCTTTGTATTCCTGAAGCAACCAGATGGCTTTGGGCTACACTGGCACGTGATAGGGTCAAGTGGAAATATTACTGGTGCCCGCTCGAGCAAATTGATGAATAACGGGATGTCAAGTGATCAAGTGATCTCACGGTGGTATAATAAAATATTTTTTTAAAAATCCAAGTATATTATTTTATGCGAGCAAGGACTCTTCATAGAGTCTACTCTGGAGCTGTCCGCAGCTCTTTAGATGCTTAATAGAAGGAGCTCATTTGCTCAACCCCAGCTGGGCTCTCTCCTATTCACCAACTGAGCACTTCATACCCTGGATCAAGGGAATAAATGTTCCCATGACTTTGCTAAACACTTAACTACCCTATGTCAAAAAGTTGGGTCTGGAGATAGAAAAACTATTCAGTCAACCAAGTCATTCCTTCGTTTCATTAGTTGCTATCCTGAGTTAACTCATGCTGTAAACTTGTAAAATTTCTGATACCATAATATGGTACTTGAGTTTTTTGTTGTTTATTGTTTTCACTTTTTCATTAAATCATTGAGATATTCAGTTACAAAGTTGTTTATGTTTGAGTTTCAGTCATACAATGTTCCAACACCCCAATATACATTTCCCAAAACCAGTGTTCCCAGTTTTCCCCCTTCTACCTCCCACGCCCAGTCTCCAGTCTGCCTCTATGGCAGGCACTTGGCACTTTTCTTCTCTCTCTCTCTCTCTCCCTCTCAACTCTCTCTCTCCTCTCTTTTTATTCTCCCTCCCTCTCTCTCTCTCTCCATCTTTACTTTTGGGCAATACGGTTTGCAATAAAGGTACTGAAGGTTACTTTCAGCACTCAATTCTTATCCAGAGTTATCATTCCCAATTATCATTGCCTTAGTGGTCCCGGCTCTTTCCTAACTACCTTCTCCAACCCCAACTCCCCCCTCCACCCCCAGGTGTGGCAAGCTTCCAACTGTGGGCCATTCCTCTGGACTCACTTGAGGTTTAATATCACCATTTTGCACAAGTGATAGCAAAGTTACACCAAAACTATTTTACTCTACCAGCTTAGTAGCATCAAATAATTTCTAGGATCTTTAAAATCAAGAAAAAAGTTACATCAGTATTCCTTTACTAAGGCTTAATAAAAATACATGAATCTCATTCAATTTTAATTTTATTTACTGGCCATACCCAGCAGTATTCAGGCTTACTTTTGACTCTTGCTCAGGGATCACTCCCAAAGGGCTCAGAGGACCATAATAGTGCCAAGGTTTGGACTACATGCAAGGTGACGCCTTATTCCCTGAACTATCTCTGGTTCTTCTCACTCAATTTTTGTAAGGTTGGCCATACGTACTTTGGATTAGTCAAGAAAGGTAGTATAGTCTAATTCTTGCTGTCCTTTTCAGGCGTTGAAAGGAAAAATAGGTTATAACAAGTTAGTGCCTCTGGAAGACAATAACCAAGCCATCAGCAGGTGTTACTGAGTCAACAGTCTCACATCACAAGGAGACACATTTCAGGGTCACACCTTAACACCACGGCCTGGAGCATAGCTGATGGCCAATGATGAGTAAAGCAGATCTGGTGGGGAGTCACAAGAGAACATTTTTTTCTTTAGGGCTCTTTTATTAAGCTAATTGGGTTAGAGGATGAGGAAAAGAACACCCCAAAAGTAATTAATTGTCATTATATCAATATTTGGGTGTTGAGGGCTGAGGGCTACATGGCACAAGAGTTAAAGAAAGAACTCAACTTAATTAGATCTGATATTGAATGGGCTTGAATGGGTTCAGTTTGCATAAGACTGTGTAAGGACCCTCACTGACAAGGTGATAATGAAACAATACACATATAGAACAATTGGTCTTGTTTGGGGGCACAAAACACTCTTAAATGAGAGAAGAGGCAAATGTCTGCCATATCAGGAGACATTGGTGGTGGGAAATGGGCACTGGTGGAGGGACGGATGCTAGAACACTGTATGACTGCAACCTAATCATGAAACAGCTTTGTAACTGTATTTCTCATGGTGGCATAATAATTTTTTTTTAAAAAACACTCTTCTTAAGTGCTTATTGCTATTACCATATTGCTGCTACTTATATAAAACATTCCAGGCTGAATTCTTTTATAAATAGAAATTTGGACTTTAAACTTAATAAATAATGATCACTGACTTTTAAATGTTGTTATACCTTAGAATGTTTTGGTGTCAAAGAGAAAATATTGCGGATTCTAGCCCTGGCCTGCCATCCCAGCAGAGCCTCCCAGGAAGTCAGAGGAGTCCCCACACCATGTGGGCTGCCATTTTCAACATCTGGACTCTACAGCTCGTCAGAGCTCTACCCAGCAGAAGAGCTAATCACAAGCCCTGCTCGTCAGAGTCCCAGCCTACAGCAAGGTCTATTTCGGGCCCAGGTATGATCCAGAGACTCAGATACACGGGGCAGAGTTGCTACTGGCTTTCCCTGTGCCCAGCTGATCATGAGGCACCCAGGAGGGAAGGCAGTTTTTAGCCCTGGCCCACCATCCCAGCAGTGGCTCAGAAGAAGCCAGAGGAACCCCCCACACCATGAGGGCCGCCATTTTCAACATCAAGACTCCACAGCTCGTCAGAGCTCCACCCAATAGAAAAACCCATCTTTCCCGTCTCATCAATAAGTGCTCAAGATGAGAGGCTACTACAGGAGTATCCCACCCACATTGCAGAGCCTGGCAAGTTATCCATGTCGTATTTGATATAGTCAAAAACCAGTAACAATTATAGACCTCATTCCGATGAACTGAAAGAATGGTTTGAGGCTATTCATGTTACTGGAGCGAGCAGATGCCCTTGGGCTACACTAGCATGTGACAGGACTATGGAGATGTTACTGGTACCTGCTCGTGCAAATCTATGAATAATGGGAAGACAAGTGATACAAGTGACAAGTGATTACAAAGTACCCGTCTCATGTTTTCACTCAGTAAAAATATTCCTCTGAATCATAATGGGATTGTCAATATAAAAACATTCTATCTCCTCTTTTCCAAACAAGTAGAGTTTTTAGCATTTAACAATTCATTATCTTTCATTTTTCAGAGTTATCACAAAAATAAAGTTACGCTAGTAGATAAATACTAGTGTACCCTCTCCAGAATCAGTGCTGAATAAAATGAGGTCAAATGAAAGTTATAAAGGAAAGGTAGTAAAGGATTCTCCTTATACCGTGAAGTACTAATGACACTATTTCAAAATAAAATGCAGAACAGAGAAAGAAAAGGATTTGAACATTCTGGGTTCTTGTCCTGGACTATAAGTAGTATCTGTGTGCTTTGTGAATTGAGTTTTAGTTTTCCTCTATGAAAATTCAAAAATAATCATTATAATAGTATCAGCTTTGAGAGAGAGAGAGAGAGAGAAGAGAAGTGCCTGCCATAGATGCAGGTGGGAAATGAGGGACAGGGAAACTGGGGACATTGGTGTTGAGAATTATTTAAGAATTCAATGATTCAGCAGTTATAAAGATATTAGCAGAGAGTTGTCATAAAATAAGTATTCATAAAAATATGTTTTCATTGCCAAGAGTTATACCTGATCCAGAAGTAGGTTCTGAGCACAGTAAGGCATGACCCAATCCCCATCCTAATCTCCTTAAAAAAGAAAGAAAATTGTTTCTTTAGCTGACAAATCTGTGTCATCACTGTGTTGTCAGAAGAAGTGTGAAACGTGTGTGTAGATATGCCCTAGAAATAGGTTCCATATCAGAAAGTATGAAAATTTAAAGCATTGTTCAATTTGTAAAATTTTCTTGAAACAAAGCCTTTAATTTTAAAATATGAGCCTAAGAATAAATTCCATCAATTCAATTTCACCATAGATATTTGTCAAATATCAGTCTTTCCAGTACTAGTGGTTCATTACTCTGAGATTGAAAGGTGCCAATTTCCCCAATATTATTTAATATAAGTGGGATCTTTATGAAACACACTTTGATCTCTAAGACTATATGTACAATAGTAAACAGTACAGTCAGCAATCTAAGCAAGGTAACCTTAAAAGCCTTAAGACTCTCCTAAAATAAGTATAGGAGAATGCTGAGTCTGAAAGTTCACCAAGAACAAACACTTTTCATTATGAAAGGAGGTTCACTTCATAAAAGATTTTCACTACACTTGAATTTTACAAAAATTTATATTCATTTAAAAGAGAAAAAAAACGCACAATTTAGAAAGTCCCGGGGTCACACAGCTGCAGTGAGCTGGAATTCATGCCATTTCCCGAGTTTCTTGCTGCTACTCGCACTAGACGTGATCATTTTGTCCATGGTCCCACTAAGCAGACTTGGTTTAAAAAACCGGAGTTTGTGAAATAGCTCCATTCTTTGACATGAGTAGTATGAGCTGGGTAGTAAGAGCCCAGCCATACAGCCAGATGGCTAGATATAAATTTCAGTACAGGCTCATAAAAGTAAGATTATGAATCACTATTTTGTTTTCTAAGGCTCTACTTCCTAGTATGTAGAAAGAAAATTATGTCTTCATGAAGCTATTATATTATAGATTATATAATATATAATCTATATATTATATAACTATTACATAATATAATTAGATAATATAATAGCTTCATTACATGATATATAATATACTTATATAAATATATAACACTTCTATAATAATTTGCAAGTAGTTTTATTTTGTAATTAAAATAAATTAAAAATATTTTTGGCTTGGGGGTGTCACAAGTAAATTAAAAATTTTAATTAAGATAAACTTTGGGGCCATACCCCACTGTGCTTAGAGCTTACTCCTGGCTCTGTGCTTATGAACCACTACTGTCAGTGCTCAGGGAACTATAAGGGATACCAGAAAGTCAGGTTTACTCAATTTAAATTAAGCAAAGATGAATATTTTATTTATTTATTTATTTATTTATTTATTTATTTATGTTTTGATTTTTTGCTTTTGGGTCACACCCGGCAATGCTCAGGGGTTACTCCTGGCTCTGCACTCAGGAATTACTCCTGGAAGTTCGGGGACCATATGGGATGCCGGGATCGAACCCGGGCCAGTACAGGCCGGCCGCATGCAAGGCAAACGCCCTACCCGCTGGGCTATCGCTCCGGCCCCCAAAGATGAATATTTTAATTAAAAACTAATTTTAAATTTAATTCCTTGTCACAGTGTTTCATATATAGTAAATCATCAATAAACATTAATCATTAATAAAAAATTTTAAATAGGGGCTCGAGACTTCCATCTCAGGTAAAGTAAATACTTTGCATGTATAAGGCCCTGGTTTTAATTCCTGTGCCACCCTCCAATTCCCAATGGGACTAAACCACATACTTCTCTAGGCAGGCTTTGATATTAACAAAACAGCACATTATAGAACTTTGTATCTGAAACCACTATGCCATGTTTACTAATATTTGCATTGCATTTGTGGGATATAAAAATATAGTATGAGGCTAATATCCAAGGCCATGGAAAACAGGGGTCACTAGGACTTGTTAATAGTGAGAACCTATCGCTAGTGTGTGTGGGGTAGAAGGTAGGTAAGATAGACAAGAAACCATAATAGTAGTTGACAATAATAGTTGAAAATGGTAATGCTATGCTAGAACTGAGTATTGAAAGTTACTAAAGGGATATACATGATAACCCTTCAGTGTCTGTATTGCAAAACACAATCTGCAAAGGAGGGAGAGAGAGAGAGAGAGAGAGAGAGAGAGAGAGAGAGAGAGAGAGAGAGCCTACCATAGATGTATTAGAGGGGGTGGGCGGGAAGGAATCTGGGGACACTGGTGGTGGGAAATGTGCACTGGTGGAGGAATGGGTGTTGGAACATTGTATGACTGAAACCCAATCATGAGCAGCTTTGTAATCGTCTATCTCATAGTGATTCAATAAAAAATGAAAGAATAATTATATTATCTTGTTGCTATTAGCAGCAGCCTAAATAAGGCATTTCAGTCTTACTGAGTCAATACAATTCCTATTTAACGCAATACAATTTTTCTTCTTCAGTCTAAGTGATTACCTTGATCTAGGTATTTCAATTTCTAATGTTGTCGACTGTACTATATTTTGAAATTTAGAAGGTAGAAAAGAATATGGATTTCCCTCTAAATCACTGACATCTAAACTAAAGCTCACTGTCTGGGGAAGTCCGACCCCCTGGAGACAGTAGAGGAGAAGTTAGGTGCAAGCAACCGGCACAGAAGGGCAGTGGAAAGACCAAGAACTGTCTGCCAATTCAGGCGGATGTAAGGAAAAATGGGAAGAAAAGACACTGTTCTCTGCTTAGCAATGCTCTGGATCCAGAACACAGAAGGGGATTCCTCCTAAAGATGCACAGTGTCCCGGAAAAGGCATTTCAGGACTCTGGAAGAGAACCTCTGCCAAGGTGCACAAGGCGAGGTACACCTGTAGCATCCTGACTGCTCCTAGCCTAACCTCTCTTCCCTTGCTTTTGCTCTGGATTTCCCATTTACTGGATGCTGAATCCATTGGTTTTTCAACTTAAATGGAATAGACTTTGTTTATGCTTGTTTTTCCTCACTTTTGGCATGATAATCCTTACATTTTGTCTAGTATATTAAAGAAAAGTCTTTTCTACCCACTCTTCCTTCCCCTATGGACTGGAGCAGCCGACTGTTTGCATAGCATTAATGCTCCTTATCTTGAGGAGAGAGCCAGGGCAGAAGACAGTGTGGGAATTCCCATTTGCTTGGATATTTGCAAAATCTTTTTTAATTATTTTTATACCACTGTGAGATATACAGTGTTCATATTTACAGTGTTTACATATTACAAAAGTGTTCATATTTGAGTTTCGGTCATACAGTGTTCCAGCACCAACCCCTCCACCAGTGTCCATTTCCCACCACCAATGTCCCCTGTTACCTCCTCCCCTAAATCAAGATTCTGAGAATTTCTGAGCTTAGAAATAGTAAGGTATTGGTATTTTAATTGAAATAAATATTATTTATGTTTTTTTTGAATTTATAATTGTATATCCTTTTTCAAACAGGACTTCCTTCTAATTATATATTGTTAGGCTTTAAGCAGCTAGTATTGGGGCCTGGCATTTTCTACCATAAGGCCCTGGGGGATGGGGCCCAGAGGTGAACCCTGTTCTCAGGGCAGTGGAACTTGGCTGCTGGAGAGTTTATATATGGTGACCAATCTTGAACTATCTTCCATACTTAACTTAACTTAGAGTAGCAGTCCCTGAGATCTACTTCCAGGATGGAAAACTGTCTACATATCTCCCAGGTTAACACTGTTCAGTGTTAAGAAGCATACATTTTAAAACTCATGGGTTGAGGTTTTAAACTGGGGTTGAATCCCAACTTGGACACCAACCAGTTGTGAAATGGGGAATCTCTTGTTCTCTCCTGTGCCTTAATTTCTAAATCTGCAAAAATGAAATAATACTGAGGCTGCCATTTATATTTGCAGATAAAATTAAATAGAGTCAGGATTTACTTACTTACTTACAGGATTTAGTTACTCTAAATAGAGTTAGGATTTTACTTACTTAAAATTTGTAAGTAACAGGTGACTCAAATATATGAATTCTTTCCATCCTTCCTCAAGTCTCTTGCTCTAAAGATCACTGCTACATCTCCAACTATGCCCTAATTCTCTCAATTCCCATGTATTTTTCTTTGTATTTTTTTAATCATTTCTGAATTTAATCCAATATAGAATACAGAAAACTTAGGGTAAATCCAACATATTATAAAAGACTAATGTTTTTTTTGTGTTTTTTTTAAATCACGCATGGCAGAGCCTGGCAAGCTAACCGTGTCGTATTTGATATGCCCAATACCAGTAACAATTATAGACCTCATTCCCATGACCTGATGGAATGGTTTGAGGCTCTTTATGTTCCTGGATCAAGCAGATGCCCTTGTGCTCTACTAGCATGAGACAGTACATATGAAGATGTTACTGGTGCCCGCTCGAGCAAATCGATGATGAACGGGAAGATAGTGATACAGTGAAGTTAATTCAAATCGTTCTATGGCATATTTAGTGCAGCTTCATAATTTTGTGTTTTCCATGACTCTGACACTACAGTGTTGTCTCTGCCCAGCTCCACATATGGGCCAGAGTGACAGTCCAGCGGGTAGGGTGTTTGCTTTGCATGCGGCTGACCTGGGTTCAATCCCCAGCATCTCAGATGGTTCCTCGAGCACCTCCATGAGTAATTCCTGAGTACAGAGCCAGGAGTAACTGAGCATAAGTAAATGGGACTGGGTGTGACACAAAAGAAAAAAAAATTCTGTCCTATTCAGTTTACTTTAAAATGAGATAACTAACACCTTTTCCATGTACTCAATTCAGTTACTAAGGTAAATTCTGCTGTTATATAAAGTTCACCTTCCTTGCTATAATTTAAGTATACTAATAAAAATCCTAACAATTGTAGTATACAAGTTCTTTCCAGAGATTAGCAGAAATCTGCACATGAACAGAGGAGAAGCATCAACATCACTTTTAGGTTACTGAATCTCATAAGGGCCACAGATAATGTCTAAAGGAAGTTAAAATATTTGTTTTTTTTACAAATTACTATTCCTTTAATTAAAAGTGAAAGTGAAATCAGAAAAGAGGATGAGAGATAGTACATCAGGTACAGTGGACCGGAATCAGTCCTGGGCATATTGTTCCCTGAGCTCTGCCTGGAGTGATCCGGAGCACAGACCCAGGACTGAGTGTTGAGCACCACTGGGTGTGACCCCAAAAAAAACAAAACATGTAATAATGAACATAATTACTGGATTGAGATCACCTATACTTTAATTTCATTCATTATATCAATGGAAGTTAAAATATTTGGACTAAATCACAGAGCTAGGACACAATTCTGCTGAGCTCGAGGTGGTACTTGGAATCTTGACATTTACATGTCCAGTCAAGTCTTTTCTTTGTTTAGGGACTCACCTTTTGGTGCTCAGGGCTTACCTCTGGCTCTGTGTTTAGGTATCACCCCTAGGATGCTATGCTTGGGAACATTATAGTGCCAGGGATCAAACTCAGGTCAGTCGTGTGAAACGTAAGTGCTCTATCTGCTGTATTATTTCTCTGACTTTTTCCCATTCTTTTCTAATATCTAAAATGTACTTTTTTATTTTTAAAGGCTCTTTTCACCATACAACCCCCTCAGCTCCTATTTCCAATATAAGTATTCTCAAATCTCAATTTGCAGATGCATCACCCAGGTGAACACTGGGGAAACCCTTTCTCATAGCCTTGGAGATAGGAGTGAGATGCTAACAATTCTCTCCTAAGGAAGACCATCTAGATTCCTTTCCAATCTGAAATTTAAAAGGAAAATGGCAACATGCTATCATATTCACTCCTTAAACAATAGAGAAAAAGAAGAGGTTAAGGAAATTGACTTGATAAGTCTGAGAAAAAATATTGTTTGTTCTTGTGGAAACTAAAAGCTTTGACAATTTACTTTGAATTTATTTGTTTACATTAAGTTTTTAAATGGGAGGCTGAGAGATACAGTGGGTAGGATGTTTATCTTGCATCCTGGGTGTAACTTCCAACCAAGAATAAACAAATAAAATAATGGGCTATTGATCACAATAAACAATGCTCAGAAATGAAAGAGAAGAGTTGAGTGAATTATTCAACCACTTTTTCTCATTAATAGTAAAATATTCTCAACCAAATTAATAAGCAATTACATCCCCCATGAACTGAGATGCCCTAGAGAACAGTCATCATATGCATTTATAAAATTAACCTTATAATCTCTGAACTGGAGTCAGTTGAGAAGGATGAAGGAAAACAAAACTTGGAAGAACTTTACAGACTGTCTTCTATGATCTCTAAATGATATGTAGAGTAGTGGAAAGAACATAAAAGAAATAAGTTAAATCTAAAGAATTAAATGAAGCCAAAGTTGCTTGCTTGAGTCTTGCAAAATGCTACGAGTATAATAAACCAAATTTCACCAAAAATGTGGCAAAATTAAGTTTGTGATTTCTTCAGGAAATTCTGTCACTCCTAAGCAAAGTTCTGCAATTTTACCTCATTTTACCTCAGAAGAAGATTGTCAAACATTTTTTTTTTTTGCCGACAGTTATAGTAGTTTAATCTACAGCAGCTCTGGGTAATATTTTATCTCAATTATATACTATTAGAAGTTCAGGAACCACAGGGTTAAGGTGCATTCAGTGCCCAGCACCACCTGGTTCCTGAGCACACTGAACACAGTCCTGAAAGACCCAATAGTGTACCAGTAGATTGATCCAGATCATCAACAACACAGCCCAGGATTCCATCCCTGGGCCCTTGCATTGAATTACAGTCTTGTGGAGCAACTAAAGACCAGACTAGCCCTTCTGGCCTCCTGAGCACTGCTTAGGACCAACCTACCTAGATCTCCTATTCAAAAAGAATTCATGAAATTTAAAATATTTTTAGAGTATCAGATTCCTTACCCCTAAATAATCCAAAATAATGCATTTATTTACTTATCAAATGTCTGTTTACTATGGATCAGATATAATCACAGATGTATATAGTTTATCTATTAGTTTATGCATGTATAGCACTACTTATAAAATGATTCAACATTGTATTTATATTTATGATTGAATACTTGTCTAATAAATATTTTCCCAAAGTATTTAATGAGCATATGTATTATAATTTACTCAATAGTTTATTAATTGATTTAATAACTATGATTTATTGTTTACTAAGGATTAGACACAGTTTCAGATGCATAGATATATCACTGTATCACTGTCTTCCCATTCATCATCGATTTGCTTGAGCGGGCACCAGTAACATCTCCATATGCCCTGTCTCATGCTAGTAGAGCCCCAAGGGCATCTGCTTGCTCCAGGAACATAAAGAGACTCAAAACATTCCATCAGGTCATGGGAATGAGGTCTATAATTGTTACTGGTATTTTGCATATCAAATATGACCCGGGTAGCTTGCCATGCTCTGCCGTGTGGGTGGCATACTCTTGTAGTCACCTCTGATCTCTAGCATTCATTGATGAACCGTGAGGCCGCAAGTGGCTGTGCGAGCCAGGCTGTGAGAGCCGGGCTGTGATCAGCTCTTCTGCCGGGTGGAGTTCTGACGAGAGGGGAGTCCGGATGTGGAAAATGGCGGCCCTCATGGAGTGGGGGGGGGTCCGTCTGACTTCTTGTAAAGCTCTGCTGGGGTGGAGGGCCAGAGCTAGAACCTGCCATCCCTCCCGGGCGCCTCGTGAGCAGCGAGATTACCGGTTGGATTACTTTGGTGTATATAAGGGGACTGACTTGAGGACCCTTCACCTTTTGACCCTTTGGGCTTTTGGCCTCTTTGCTTTTGGCTTTTGGCTCCTCGGCCTTTTGCTTTTGCTTTTGGCTTTTGGCTTTTTGCTCTTTGGCCTTTTGCTCTTTCTTCTGGGTAGGACTCAGCTCAGGTGAGAACCTTTCTCTTTGGTGGGAGACTTAGGCTCTTTTGTATGGTCTAAGTTCGGACCAGAGCTAAAGTTTCTTCATTATATTGGATTGCTGTGGAAGAGCTTTTGTACTATTAAAAGCCATTTTTGGAACTGCACGGACTCGGGAGTTTTCATTTGTTCTCCCGGCGTCCTAGGAGGTAGAAGAGAACTTCTGTCCTGACACTGCTGGGGTCCCTGGAGGCGTTCCCTGACAGCCACTTACCTTTAACAAGCTCTACTTAACAATGTCCTTTGCTGAAGATACTGCAGCTAGAGCAGGCCCTGTGGACCACTGTATGCGGGGCCTGCATGCTGTGTGTGAAGCTGCTATGGTGCTTCCCTGCTCCTTGCGGCAGAACCATTGAACACTGGGAGTGCCACTGGAGGCCTCGCCTGAGACACAATTCTGTGTATGTTTATGTATCTATCTATGTATTGTGTATCTATGTATGTATCTATGTATCTATGTATGTATCTATGTATGTATCTATGTAAGTGTCTATGTATGTACGTATGTATGTATATATCTATCTGTCTGTCTGATCTGTCTATCTATTTTGCTTTTTTGGGTCACACCCCGTGATGCTTAGGCGTTACTCCTGGCTCCGCACTCAGGAATTACTCCTGGCAGTGCTTGGGGGACCATATGGGGTGCAGGGATCGAACCTGGGTCAGCCATGTGTAAGGAAAACGCCCTACCTGCTGTGCTATTGCTCCAACCCCCACAATTTTTTTCCCTTTTTTGGTCACACTGGGCAATGTTCAGGAGTTACTCCTGGCTCTGCACTCAGGAATTACTCCTAGAAGTGCTTGAGGACCATATGGGATGCCGGGATCAAACCCTGGTTGGCCACATGCGAGGCAAATGCCCTACTCACTGTACTATCACTCCAGCCCCAATTGAGGGAACCAATAGTGGTTCTTGAGGTAGCTTCTCACCTCTAAGTTTTTCTTTTTCTGGGAGAAATTATTTTTCCATGACCATTTGATAAATGGTTAATACCCAAGATATATGAAACACTGGTAGAACTCTAGAAAAAAATACACAACCTTATCAAAAAATGGGGAGAAGAGATGAAAGAAATTTCTTCAAAGAAGAAATACAAATGTCTAAAGACATATAAAAAATTTTTGCATTACTAATCATCAGGGAAATGCAAATCAAAAACAATGAGATGCCCTCTCACACCACAGAGATGGGTACATGTCATCCCCCCCCACAATCCCCATCACTGCTGGTGGGAATGTCGACTCGGCAAGCCTTTTATGGAAGGCAATATGGGCATTCCTCAAAGTCTTAGGATTTGAGCCTCCATGAAATCTAGCAATTTGGCTTTTGGAATATACCCTCAGGGCAAAAGAACAATGCAAAAAAGATACTCTTGTTTATTGCAGCACTGTTCACAATAGTTAAATTCAGGAAACAAACCCAAGTGCTGAGAACAGATGACTTAATAAGGAAGCTGTGGTACATCTACACAATGGAATACTACTCGGCTGTAAGAAATCATGAAGTCATACTACCAGGTGCATGGACTTGGAAGTACCATGTTGAGTGCAGTTAGTCACAGGGAAAGACACAGAATGATCCCACTCATCTGAAATATAAAAACTCTGTAGAGGCATAGTAAATGCCCAAAGGCAATAGAAACAAAGAGCAGGAGAATTGGTCTCAGTAGGAAGCTTGAGAGTGTGGTGAGAAGGAGTGGGGATAAACCAGGGAAGGGAGACTGGGGACCCTGTTGGAGGGAAACAGACCCTAGTGAAGGAATAGATATAACTTATTTTTATTCCTAAATATTGCATATCTAAAAAATTATTAAATATATTAATATACACTAAAATATTCACCTTGCATATTTAGTGAATATATTTATTGACAATAGATAATATCAATGAATATTATAGTCTTCACTAATTAATAGATAACATGCAAGTGTGATTTCTCACTTACAATTGATTGAGCACAGTTGCAAATATGTAAACATAATTTTATAAACATTGAGTGATTTATCAAATTATTAAATACATACTAACATTAGTCTGATTTTTTGGGGGGTCACACCCGGCGATGCTCAGGGGTGTGACTCCTGGCTCTGCACTCGGAATTACTCCTGGCAGTACTCTGAGTCTGGAAGCCATGGGATAAACCAGGTATTAGTAACAAATTTTACCTAGCTCTCTCAGAGTATACCGTGTCTGTGGCATGAGTGATTCAATGGCCCTTTTTAGGTGTTATTTATTCATTCATTCATTTATTCATTCATTTATTTATTTGTTTGTTTGTTTGTTTATTGAAATGGCAAAGACTATTTCAAACCCAGATGTGCCTGATCCAGAGACTCAGACACCCCGGCTGCTACTGGCTCTCTCTGTGCTCAGCTGATCATGAGGTGCCCAGGGAGGGAAGGCAATTTCTAGCCCTGGCCCACCATCCCAATAGAGCCTCCTTAGAAGCCAGAGGAACCCCCCACACCATGAGGGGCCACCATTACCAACATTCGGACTCCACAGCTCCTCAGCTCCACCCAAGAGAAAAGCCGATCTCTCCCCAGATCATCTGTAAATGCACAAGATGAGAGCCTACTACTGAGAGTATACCACCAACATGGCACAGCATGGCAAGCTACCCATGTCGTATTTGATATGCCAAAAGCCAGTAACAATTATAGACCTTGTTCCCATGACCTGAAGGAATGATGTGAAGTTCTCCTGTTCCTGGAGAAAGCAGATGCCCTTGGACTACACTAGCACGACAGGATGTATGGAGATGTTACTGATGCCTGCTCGAGCAAATCGGTGAGCAATGGGAAGACAAGTCACAAGTGATCATATGTAATTAATAAGAATCAGCTTAAATATATAATAGGTCTTTTTCTTAATAAATAGTATAATATATCTAGTGAGTTAGAAGATTATATTATAAGCATGATTTATTGATTACTATGAATCATGTACAAATCCAGCAAATTTTGACTTGCTTCATTTTTAACTTTTTGGGGCACATCCAGCTGTGCCCCTTTAAATATCACCTCTAAATGCTCAAGATGAGAGCCTTCTACTGAGAGTATACCACCTACACGGCAAACCTGGCAGGCTACCCGGGTTGTATTTGACATGCCAAAAACCAGTAACAATTATGGACCTCATTCTCATGACCTGAAGGAATGGTTTGAGGCTCTTCCTGTCTCTGGAGTAAGCAGATGCCCTTGGGCTACACTTGTTTACGACAGGATGTATGGAGATTTTACTGGAGCCCACTGGAGCAAATCCATGAGCAATGGGGAGACAAGTGACAAGTGACAATTTATAAATGTTAATAATGTATAAATTCTAAATATTAATTCTTACAACAACCTGAACTAGGTGCAGAGTGACACAGTGGGATAAGTTTTCTCAAGGCCTTAATAGTGTAATCAAGATTGAAATCCAAGCCATTTGGCTCCAGCATCTATGCCCCTAACTACTGCTCTTTTCAAAAAAAAAAAAAGAAAAGAGTGAAAACTAAAGATGTATGAATAGCTCACCTGGAACTAAGCAGCAGCGTTTATTCTGTTTCTCCAGACCAGCATTTTGTATTTTTTTCATAAATGTTTTGTTTCACACTATAATCTTCTAGCTACCATTATCATGCAAATTTTTCTGCAATAAAATCCATATTATAGTGTATGCAATATAGTAGAATGAGTTTGAGTTTATAGCATTGCCTTGCAAAGTTTCTGAATAACACCAAAAAAGTTCCCCATGACCCTTCAGCACTGTCCTGATTAATATCTTGTATGTTTCTTGAACAAATAATCTCACACTTAGTACTTCCACTTCACTATTTATTCTGTACTTCCCTTCCATTCATTCTGTTATCCACCTTCTCCTACTTCTCTGCCAACTCCTCTCCTGAAGGAACTCAGGGATACTTTACCCATGGGCTGTTTCTCAGGATCATGTTTGCCTTCCAACCCCTTCCTGATGTTCTTGCTATTCTAATCTTTTTGCAAGGATGCTTCTATTTCTATCTGATGTTTCTCAAGATATAGCCTTGGTCTCTCAGTTTATTTTTCTCATAAACCAGGTAGTTTTTTCCATGCAAAATTTTCCTACGCTCCTGCAGTCTCCTTTATTCACAACAGTTTCTAATGCCTAGTTAGCCACAGAACATAATTTGTTAGCACCCAGAAAACTGGATCAATCTCTTTGGAGATAAATTCATGTTGACCAATATCACAGGACTAATGACAAGTGACTCATTTATAATGACAGTAAGATTATCAAAGGTGCCTCTTACCCAGAACATTACAGAGGAAACTAACATATGCCAATTTATTAATTTAAGATCAGCATTAATATTACAAAAATAAGAATGGACTCTAGAGTTCCCTAGTGAGTATCCCTTGCTCCATGGGCACTCTTAATCTCTTAATGAAAGTTAAGTTGTAATTAGAGTTAATAAGTCAACATAGAATAAGAAAGAGGGGAACTGATTGCATAAGCAAAATGTTTTAGAGCCCACGTTAAAATTCACAGGCATATATAATTTCACAGTAAGACAATATCTACTGTGGAAACCCAAGATAGTAGAATAATCAGCTCACATACCTTCCTCCCAAAAAAAACTAATGAGTGCCTGAAAAATGCTGAATGATTTTAAGAATATACATTTTATTAATTGATTATAATATTTATTAAAATCATATCCATTTTGCAAGTTTTGAGCTACAGGATATTATAGGTCATAGGAGTCTTTCACTGTGTCTTTACAATGTTTCATGGTGTCTGGCACTTTGTAGACAAACTACATAATTAATTATTAAAATCAATTCCATGAGAAGTAATGGGTGACCAAATATCAGGGGTTCAGTTGTACTGGTGATATGAGTGAGTGGTACAGTCATATATACAAAGCACAGACTCAACAAAACAGAAAACGTAAGAGCTAAGCTACAACTTCTGAAATTTTCACGTGCAGGGATAGAGTGGGGGGTTGGGGTACGGAGGAAATATGGGAACACTCGTGGAAGTAAGTTGACACTGGTGGTAGGACTGGTATTTAAATATATGCCTAAAATTTAACTATCAATAACGTTGTAAATCACAGTTCTTTAAAAAAAAAGATCAAAAAGAGAATAAAAATCAATGGTCCAGAGACATAGACACATAGGGCAGAGCTGCTACTGGCTCTCCCTATGCTAGGCAGATCAAGAGGTGTCCAGGAGGGGGGCCGGGTTCTGGTCACGGTCTCCTGCCCCAATAGAGCCTCAGTAGTAGCCAGAGGAACCTCATGCACCACAATCACAGCCATTTTCAAGGTTTTGACCCCACAGCTCGTCAGAGTCCCACCCAAGATAGAAGGGATTTTAAGCCCAGGTACGTAGGCCTTAGTGGCTAAAGTCACCGGGCTTTTATGGAGATGGAGCTGAGGCTCCTACCCCACCTATGTCCCCTCCTGAGGCCCGGTGGGCCTGCCCATGAACTGCTTCCGATGCTGTTGACCATGATCCAGAGACACAGACACACAGCAGAGCAGCTACTGGCTCTCCCGGTGGTGATATCTCATAACCTGGTATACTGATGTACCAGGTATCCCAACATATTTTATGGAATTAAGTTTGGGGCATACAATCACAAGTGTGAGGGCACAATGTGTGGTCTGTGGGAATATATCGATAATTTCTTATATGTGGCCCCACATGGCACAATGGATCCAATTGAGATTTAACAATCTCTATTGATTTTCATCTAAGAATATATTTATTGACCGTATTTAGAGAACTAACTGCAACAAGAAATAAGGAATAGATTATTCAGTGTATGCTTAGGAAGGCTCAAACAGAAGTTGAGAAAAATTTGAAATAAGTATTGTCCTTGGCAAGGCAGTGGAGTGTTTGGGGTTGACTAGTAGAAAGCCACTATATTCTACAAACTCAGAAAGTGAATGCAAGAACAGAAATCAGCCAGATTTTCACATAACAATCCATGAAAAATGTCATGACTTTATCAATAACATTCCCATATATGGGCTGTAATGGCCAACATAATTACTGAGGGGCTGAGGGAGCAGGCATGGGGATGGGGGTGGGTGGGAAGCGAGGGTCTTCAGTGGTGGGAGCACACTGGTGGTGGGATTAGTGTTGAATGATAAATCTTTCTAACAATTGTATTGTGAAAAAACTTTGTACTTTGTAAATCATGGTGTTTAAAAAATAATAAATAAATAAAAATAAAAAATAAAAAGGAGAAAAAAATCAATTCAACTCATCTCTATGTTTTCAAAATAGATACAACACATTTTGAAGTTCACTTTCCTGTGACTTATTCAGAAAGCACTATTATGTGTTTCGTCTGCTTTTTGTGTGTGCTTTTCAGAGTCTGTTGGGTCAGAGAGAATGTCTATTGCAAGCAGTTATGTTCGCTTCCTCTATTTGAAAATTGTGAAAGAGAACTCTACACATTTTTCTCTTTGTTTCATTTCTATAAATTTTAGCAATGTATTTCTCTACCCAATAACTAGCCCAATCCAACCAACCCCTCATCCCTTTATCTCTGATGTTTCTAAGTCTCAATGGGTGGAAGACGAGGCAGCTAAGAGAGAGAGGAACAGATTCTATGTGCCTATGGGGGGCTAACCCAGGGCACTTATGGGGTTAAAAGCACTGCAGTAATATTAAGCACATGTTTCAAGTCAGCGGGGTGCCAGCCTGAGATGTCCTCAAAGCCTAATTTGATAGATATTATGCCATACACTGCTGCAAGTAGTAATGAAGAAAGTAAAAATTTTATGGATGAGCAAAATAGGAGCTCTTATAGATGGAGTGTTTTTAAATCAGGTGTATAATTTACCCAGTGTCAGACCACATGTAGAGTGCATTACTCAATTGAACTTACAAGCAGATAGGAAAGCAGTTTCTTTTAATAAGCACTTCTTCAACTTATTGGCTCTACAATTACTTGCACCAAATTACCAGCAGCTGCTGCCTGTTTGGTATTTTATCCTAGACAAGGAGTTACATTAGTTTCTAATCAACAAGCCATTCAAGGACTCTTTATAATTTTTAGCTTAATTCCACTTTTTATTTGGAATTTATTAATTGAAATATCCAATATTTTCACTACATTATTTTTCTTAGCTTCTCTTTACAAGGAATCTATTAAACTGCTAAGGTGAAAGGAAAATGCAAAGAAAGATACATACAAACTAATATTTGCTATTTCTAATGTTATGCAAACTCTATAGGACCCACGTTCCTCTATAGGTTGAATTTTTCAAAGACATGTCAATTGCTCTTTGTAAAATGATGACGCTGCACTTAAAATACATGTTTGGAGTCAATAAATTTTTGGTTTTAAATATCTCTTAATAGCAAGTCCCCAGGCACAGGAGTTAAGGTAAGTTTAAACATGAACCCATCCAGAAGATTTAATGCAAGCCTTCATGACTCAATAATATTGACTGGGGCTTGTTGGTGTTTTGCCAGGGAGGTGTTATGGGCATTGTAGAAATTTTGCAAGATCCCTGGATGTCTGCTCTAGTCGCCTAAGTAATGTATCCATCTTCAACGCTCAGTTGTGACAACGAAATTTGTTTGTAAAATCATCTTCAAATGATTTAAGAGATTATAAGAGATTAATAGTGAAAGGGTTTAGAAATGGTTGTATGAGAAATGTATATTTTCACTTGCTGAGGCCTTTTCAAAGTAGTCTTATAAGTGTTGTGTTTATGTGTGACCTAGTTTAGAATTGGTTGTTCTATGAGAACTTATAAAATGAATCTCTGAAGGAATTTAATTCCTTAAAATACAGTTATTTAAATTCTCACTCTATTTAACTACATTCAGAGTTATAGGAAAAGGGAAATAAAAAGGAAAAAAACATGAAACTATTTGCATCTAAATAAAATACAGTTAAATAACTATTCTTACTGCTGAAAAACCTGGGGACTGAAATATAATAACCATGGTTACATTTTTATGTCAGTAGAACCAAGAATATCTAATTTGAGTCATATTTTATTTTTTCTAAAATTGTACTTTTATTTCCAGCTTTACATAATTTTTTCAACAAAATATAAACATAAACTCTAATGACTAATGTTAAATCATAAAAATGCCATATCAAGATCCAGATTTTTCTCATGAGGTTTTTAAATTCACAATGATCTTTCATTTATTTATTTCCTTTTTAAAAATTAATTAAAACATTGTGACTTACAAAGCATCCACAATAGAGCTTCAGGCATACAGTGTTCCAAAACTAATTCCACCACCAACTATCCTCCACAAACCTTCCCTGGTTTTCCCTCCTCTCCTCCAGCCTGCCTCCGTGACAGGCACATCTTTTTAATTTTTAATTTTTTAAAATTTTATTATAACACCATGAGATAAACAATGACAAAACTGTTCATGATTAGGTTTCAGTCATCCAGTGTTCCAATACCATATCTCCACCAGTGCCCATTTCCCACCACCAATGTCCCTGATTCCCACTGGTCTCCCACAGCGTGCTCTATGGCAGGCACTTTGCCTCTTCTCTCTCTCTCTCTCTCGCTCTCTCTTCTCTCTCTCCTCTTACACATTGTGGCTTGCAATACATACATGTAGAGGTTATCATGTATATCCATTTGCCTACTTTTAATGCTCTGTTCTAGGCTGGTATTATCATTTCCAACAATTATCAGCACATTATACCTTCTATGTCTTACCTAACCTCTGACTTCCACACTATTGCAGTAGATTCCAACCACTGAAAAGACCACCTGATCCATGTTTTGCCTGATCTTGGATATTATTATCATACTATATTTATTTATACCCTGCAAATGAATGTAGTCATTCTATATCTATCTTTTCCCCTTTGGCTAATTTCACTCAGCATGATCCTCTCCAAGTCCATCCATTAATAGGCAAATTTCATAACTGTGTTTTCCCTAACAGCTGCACAGTATTCCATTGTGTAGATGTGCCATAGTTTCTTTATCCAGTCGTCTGTTATCTGTGGTGTGAGATTGTTTTTATTTGCATCTCCCCTGATATTAAGTGATGAGTATTTTTTCATATGACTTTTTGGCCATTCGAATTTCTTCATCGACAAAATTTCTGTTCATTTCCCCCTCCCCATTTTTTGATGGGGTTGGCTGTTTTTTTCTTGTAAAGTTCTACCAGTGCCTGATATATCATGGATATCAATCCCTTACCAGGTGGGCATTGGGTGAATATTCTTTCCCACTCTGTGGGCTATTTTTGCATATTGGTCATCGTTTCTTTTTGAGGTGCAGAAGCTTTTCGTTTCATGTAGTTCCAACAGGCACATTTTTAAGTTTGGTTATTTTAGTTTGGACTTCATGGATCACACAACTACACCAACAATGCGTCCAAAGCTCATAACCACTTACCTTGTTACCTCCTTTCTGCCTCTTTTTACTAACCCCCTTGATTTCTTTCACTCCTATCTTCTTAGTTGCAGAAACTAGGACGTCTAGGTATCCTCCTTTGATACCTTGCATTCCTTTGTCGTGTTTGTTACTCTATAGACCACATATAAATGAGATTATAAAGTATTTGTCTTTTTTTCTTCTAAATGAACATGGTAGCCTCAAAATAGTTTGCTGAAGGGATGAGACAGTGGGCAGGGGATTTGCCTTGCATGAGGCTGACCCAGGTTCAACCTCTGGCATCTAACACAGCCCCTGAGAACCATTAGGAGTCATTTCTAAGTGCAGAGCAATCCCTGAGCATGACTGTGTATGGCACAAAAACAAAATATTAAAAATGTTTGCTGAACATCAAACCAGTACCTTGCATAAGTGAGATATTGCTGATCCACATCCCAGACACAAAGCAGTCTTTTCAAGAGGTATGTTGAAGGGGTATATATAAACTGGTAGTGCCAATAATCATTAGAGATGTGTACATATGTTGAAGATTATCTAATATAAATTCAAACTATTACCCCCCAAATTCTGTCACCAAGAATTTCCTACTATTTTCTATCTAGTCAACTGTCAACAGATCCAAAACCATAAAGCTGAAGGTGGTTCTTTCCTGGGTATAAAACTGAGATTTATGGTATGAAATTAAGAATAATTTAAATCTAAAGGGAATTTTGAAAAGACCGTATCTTAACTCCTGGATATCTTCCATGAAAAAAAAGCATCAAATACTTTATTGACAGTGGATCACCTATGCACCTTGTGAAACTGAATTCTGATTTAGTTTGTCTAGGAACTTAAGAAACCTAAATTTTCTACCAAACTTCCAAGTGATATTAATGCTATTTATCCATGGATTACACTATGAAGAACAAGGATATGCCAATAGTATTCCACAAATATATCTTCAAACTTAATCTTAACCATTTTAGAGTACCCACAACGAAAATGGATACTTAAACCATAAGGGAAATTAATAAGACAATGTACTCATTGAAATAATAATTTTGAACTAGTACCCAGAGTATGAAAAACTTCAGCAACCGCTTAAGCAAAGCTTTTCACAATTTATTGAAACTAGAAAGAAATTAGTTCTTAACCTACTGAGGTCATTTAAAACTATAGCCCTTATTTTTGTTTGTTTTGTGGTCACACCCATCAGTGTTTTTAAAGGGTTACTCATGATTATGCACTCAGGAATCACTCCTGGCAGAACTCAGGGAATAGAACCCAGGTTGGCCATGTGCAAGTCAAGTTTCATGCCTGCTATATTATCTCCAACCTCTTGACTATAGTTGGACTATGGTTTTTATATGTTAAAACCTTCTATTTTATACATCCTATGTGGTTTTTTATTCATCCTATTTTATGGATTTGGCATAAAATAGGATGAATAAAATAGGATACTTAGCAAAGAGGTGTTAATAGTTTTAAACAATGAATTAAAACCAAGAGTTCACATTGCTTATCATCAGTGTTTTAAGTATTTCATGACTGCCAAAAAATCATTAACTGATATCAATTGGATGATTTTCTGATAACGTAAGTACACAAAATACTGGTAATAATAAATCAGATTTCTGGCAATCAGAAGTCTTTGGTACAAAAATGAATGCTACCTGTATCTGCATATTGGTACCATCCTTGAAGAAGAGGAAGACAAATCTCCAAGGAAGAACATGGTACATGAAGCAATTTTATCTTGTGTATATTTAGATTAGGAAGGACTTATGCTTAGATCAGGGATAACCATGCACAGTAGTTCCCTCCATAGGAAGTTTTATGTGAATGACATCAATGCCAATCATATTTCACACACTTATAAATGTTAAAAAATCCAAATTGACTCAGTGTAAAAGCTCCACAGTTGAAGTTAATAAAACAGTAATTTTTATTACAGTAACTATATTAACTGTAATCTATTTATATGAAAGTCTTCCCAATATGCAGGAGTAGCTAAATAAAGCATCAAGTAGATTTTACCATAGTATGTATAGTTTATTAGTTAGTATATTTTATGATGAATAACTGGTATGAAATAAATAGCTCTTGGGGCTGGAGCGATAGTCCAGCGGGTAGGGCATTTGACTTGCACACGGCCAATCTGGGTTAGATCCCTGGTATCCCATATTGTCCCCTGAGCACTGCCAGGAGTAATTCCTGAGTGCAGAGCCAGGCAAGAGTAATCCCGGAGCATTTCCAGGGGTGGCCACAAAAAAAAAAAAAAAGAAAAAGAGAATAGCTCTGGAAAGTCTTTTCAGGCTGAGAAGTGCATACATGCAAGTCACTGTTAGTTCCCTAAGGTTATTGACTGGTCTACTGATGTTGGGAGGTTAAAAAAATTTTTTTTAAAAAGCATTTAAATGCATCAAGAATACCAACATCCAATTGAAATTATTATCCTGAATAAAACTTCAGTGCTTACCTTTTCGAGTGCCATTTGAAATTATGGTACACAAAAAATATGCTAATAATTTTAATGAAGATTTATGAAACGGCAGGAAAAGGAGCTAAAGTTCACAGGGTTGAGAGTTTGCTATTCAATACATATGAAAACATTGTCATCTTCCGACTGGAGAGTACCCATTTTATGGAAAATATCTAAAATTTATTTATGTGATTATAAATTAGCACTATGACCATAGGGTTGGTCTTCAATAATATGGTAGGTTTTTTTTTTTTTTAACTTTAGTCAAATCAATATAGGATGTTAAAAGGAAGAAGTAGGTAACAAATTTCCAGAACTTCACTGGCATCATCTCCACTCTCCACATATCAAGACTGAACACAAGAAAGAAATAAGAATTTGATTCATGCAGTGTACATTCATCAATTCAATGCCAAAGTGTTGCACTAAAAGTCGAGGCAATGATAAATATCAAAATATATGTGGTGTTTCCTGTTCTATTAAGCTAAAGTCAACTGAAGTTAGTTAAATGAATAGAATGACAGGTAAATAATAGCTTAGAAAGCCACAAACATAAATTTATAACTAAACGCTTTGCAAAAAATAAAGGTAGCTATCTATTTTTTTTTTATTTTTTTATTTTTAAAATTACAAAGACATACAATTAAAAAGTTCATATTTGGGTTTTGGTCAAACAGTGTTGCAGCACCCATCCCGCCACCAGTGCCCATCTCCCACCACCAACGTCCCCGGTTCCCTCCCTCCCCCAGCCCTGCTCCATGGCAGGTTCTTGGTTTCTTTCCATTTCTCTCTCTTTCTCTTTTCCTTCCCCTCGAGACTATGAATTACAGAACATACTTTTAAAGGGTTGTCATGTGTATCTTTTTGCCTCTATTTAATGCTCAGTTCTAGGTTGGCATTAGTACCCTCAACAATTGTCAGCACACTGTTCCATTTCTGTCTTACCTAGCCTCTGAATCCCACACATTTGTGATAATTTCCACCTTTGACAGGACCTCCTGATATATGTTTCACTTGATCTTGGATATTGGTATCATAATATGAAGGTAGCTATCTCTATGGCAGCAATTTTTTTCTTTTTTGGGTCACACCCAGCCATGCTCAGGGGTTACTCCTGGCTCTGCACTCAGGAATTACTCCTGGCAGTGCTTGGGGACCATATGGGATGCCGGCCATCAGACCTGGGTCTGCCGCTTGCAAGGCAACCACCCTACCTGCTGTAATATTTCTCTGGCCTCTCTATGGCAGCATTTAACCATTTAATCAGTTGAAGGTTACTGTTGAGATTGTGCTAATATCTGAGAACTGGGTATAATTTCACTGATTGAGAAGCAAAAAAAATGACATGGAATAAAGCTAAACTTTTGCTAACTTGCAGGGAACATAAAAGCCAAGATGAATGAAAACGTAAGTCATAAGTTCTAAATAATATGCACTGGCTCTCAGAGTATTAATAACCCAGATGCAAAGAGTGGGAATTCAGATATGGATTGGGAAATCTAAACTAAGTGATTAACTAAATGTTCCTGTAATATGAGACATGGAACGAGATGATTTTCTTCCCAAGTTCAATGATTTCTTCGATCTCCAATAGAAATTAATAGTATATGACATGGCCATCCTCTCACTTTCTGATTTATCCCAAACTTTGTTGTGAAAATGCATGTTCTTATTCAGGCAACTCTAGCAGTAGCACTGGGCTCTATTCATAGCAGGCAATCAATAAATGTTTGTTGACTTGAAAGACAATAGACGAGGCTTTAATTTATCTAACACAAGTCATTGACTAACAATCATTATCTACTTCATTTGTGTTGGTGAATACTGACATTTAAGGATGCTCTGTTGATACATATGCTAGGGCCCTCCCAAACAGGAACACAGCCCTGCTCTCAGGCTTGACAGGGCTATCTTTACCACGAAGCTCTCAATCCCAGAAAATCCTCCTTCTTGCCAAACATAGTTATTATGTCCAAGTACACATTTAGGGGGCACTAAAATGTTGACTTTGAACTTCAACAAAAGCCATTTTCGTTCTTTGATTTCTATTTTCTCTTTAAGGATAGCAAAACTCTACTCACTGTGATGACTTGCTACCCTGAACTCCAATTTTATACATTCCCATCACAAACTACCCTGGAGTGGGAGGAGGGAACTAATGTGAGAATTTATTTTTCTCTGACAGCTAAGGATTTTAATACTTACATGATAGTTGCACATATTTTAAGGGTCTGATATCAGGTGCATAAACACATTGGAATTTCTCAAAAACAGCTTTCTCTTATTCAGTTTATTCATCCTCATTGTTATTTCATGATGGCACTGAGTAAGCTACAGGGAAATGGCCTGTGTGCCCAGCAGGGGACCTAAACTGGGGTAGGACTAGAGCAGCTAATCTCTGTCCATTGCTAGATAAAACAGGCAGATGTATACACATGTAGCTAGGCCTATAGTGATAGTGGTGAAGAGAAGACCAAATTTGCAATCATGGATCGATGAGAATAAAATGGGTGAAAATATCCCTTTTATTCAAATGAAAACTATTTTACTCAAATGCAAGTTACAATTTATAGATATATTCCTGAGAACATGTAGTCCAGCAACTACTGGTATTATTTTGTCTTCTTCAGAAATAAAGCTCAGGGGCCGGAGCGATAGCCCAGCGGGTAGGGCGTTTGCCTTGCACACGGCGGCCCATGCCGCCTGGGTTCGATCCCGGCATCCCATATGGTCCCCCTGAGCACCGCCAGGAGTAATTCCTGAGTGCATAGCCAGGAGAAACCCCTGAGCATCGTCGGGTGTGACCCAAAAAAGCAAAAAAAAAAAAAAATACAGAAATAAAGCTCAATATGTTGATGTTTCAAATTTCTCTCATACTTCTTAATAAGCCGGGTTTACTAATATCATGATTTTGTATCTAGTTAAAATATTGAAGTTAATCTTTGGGAAAGTGAGATATTAAATTTTCACCACTGCATGGTTTTCTTAAAAGTATAAAAGTGAGTCATAGGGGCCGGAGCGATAGCCCAGCAGGTAGGGTGTTTGCCTTGCACGTGGCAGCCCATGCAGGCCCAGATTCGATCCCGGCATCCCATATGGTCCCTCGAGCACTGCCAGGAGTAATTCCTGAGTGCAGAGCCAGGAGAAACCCCTGAGCATTGACGGGTGTGACCAAAAAGCGAAAAAAAAAGTGAGTCATAGTAGGTAAGAAGATAAGCCATACTGAAATGTCAAAGTACTGTCATATCAGAAGCCCTTATTCATTTTAATAAGAACAAATCAATCATTAAATTTCTGCAGCAGGGGCTGGAGCGATAGCCCAGCGGGTAGGGCGTTTGCCTTGCACGCGGCCGGCCTGTGCCGCCCTGGGTTCGATCCCGGCATCCCATATGGTCCCCCCGAGCATTGCCAGGAGTAATTCCTGAGTGCAGAGCCAGGAGTAACCCCTGAGCATCGCCAGGTGTGACCCAAAAAAAAAAATAAAATAAAATAAATTTCTGCAGCAAACAAAATCACATTTCCATATTTATAAATAAAACTGTCCAGTTTCCCCATCTATACATCATTTTAAACTGATTGTTTAATTGAGACTCCTTTCAAACTCCAAAAGTGTAGAAATAAATGATAAGAAAGTAATGAGCACCCATAAATATGTTTACATTTCAAACTGAAATCACAAACAATCCACCTCATCTCATCCCACATCTATTTAAAATGTTTCAATGAGTCTAATAACTTTAAACTAGCTAATGAGTTTATTAGTGTAGAATCACATACCTATATATAAAAACACACATATATAAAGGTAAGGACATGAAGGTTTGTCATTTTCATAAAACAGACATATTAGTAATATATCCCTAAGCAGATAAAATCAGCTTCCCATAAAACTTGATATAGTAAAGTCTTATAAAAAAATCTTGTTCTGAGAAGCTGCAAAAGTGATTGACTTTTCAACTTCTATATACTGTTAAACACTGCACTGCCTTAACAAAGTGTTTCTCCCAATGCACTTCTTTATTTTTACTCCTCTAAATCATTAATTACATATAGCCAAGCTTAAAGAAAAATCTACTGAGGAAATTATGCAAACAAGTTTTTGGCAAATTATACCTCAATTCGAGACAATTTTGAACTCAACATAGTTAAAATTGTTCACCAAAAAGCACAATGTATGAAAGGAAATTGAGAGAAAGTTACCAGATTAGCAGATAAAAATGTTAGGTTTTTGTAAGTCAAAATTTAATTTAGGATAAACAACAAACACTTTTATGGTTGGGTTATACTTATGCTTAAAAAGTACTTATTGTTTATCTGAAATCCAAATTAAAGTGCGCATCCTTTATTTTTCTGACAGCCCCGAAGCTCAAGCCTAGACAACGATCCTTTCTGTCAGACGACTCAATTTCTCTGCTATAGATCATCACATCTGAACTCATTCATCCAAGAGAGGGTGATCATATGCTGACAACCCCAGGTTAATTAAGAACTAATTGTTGGTCAAGTTGTCAAAAGTCAAGTAATTCTTTCTTCAATGTAACAGTCAATTCAATCAATATGGACTTTTTATAAAGAAAGGTTTAAACAAATATGATTTTTTTTGTCATTCTTTGTCCCCAATAGCCTAGAAATACAATAGTGGTAATCTCATTATCTGTTACTTCTAAATTATTTTTTAGATTACTTTTAAAAGACAATATAAAAATTTTGATAAGATAAAATATAAGAATTGAACTTATGAAATCCAATATAAAAGGTAAGAAATCCATTTCTAATGATATATCTTTTGTTTATTTGTCTTGAATTTAATTAAAGTTGAATTTGTTATTCTGCTTGCTGATCTATTTCTCTTCAACATTTCTCCTTTAGTTGAATATCGTAGACTTGCTTAATGGTCATATCAGAAAAATAAATCACTTCAACCCCTTTTACATGATTTTAAATTCTATTCAAACTTTTTTATTTGATGTAAAAATTAAAATATGTAGGTAGTGGGAAATTGCATAAAATTAAATAAATAAAACAATGGATTAGGAAAAATTCATTACTGTAGTTTTCAATATTACCATCTGGAGTACTTGCCATAATACTGCAATATATTTTAATGTACTTTCTCTTATCTGTCACACAACCCAATGAGATAACACCTAGTCTGCAGATAAGGAATTGTAAAGATAAATGACTTCTTCAAGTCCACAAGATAGTAACAGGACTAAAATTCAGGCCTACCTTAATCACTATGTTAACCCTGTGCAATAAGGCTGTGTGTATCCAACTTTCTAAATATATTTGTGATTCGTTCTCACCACTCCACCATACCTTACTGCTGGTCCTCTTAGTTTGCTATACACATTGGCTTGTGCATGTTGTAACAGCATAAAACAAATAGGGCAGCTTCAATAAGAAATTTTCTACTGGTTTATGAAAAAGTTACCATTGAACACATGGTACATTTGGATCATGTAACAGCAACAATGAAATTACAATCTATTTTTAATAGAATGTAATTTTTATGGAGTCAGCCTCCGAAGCAATATTCCAGGACTTGGGGTCTAAGTTCACTGATACTCCACCAGCTGAGTCAGATGGCTTTTGGGGCTGATGATGTTATGCACGGGCCCATTGCAGATAGTGGTATCTAGGACTACAACTAGATGTCCAGATGCACAAGGAGCTGTATGGTTCCAGGAATGGGATCTCTTGCAATGATAAATACATTCATAAATAATTTCCATTCACACATCAGGCTCCTTTCTTACACTGGTAGTCTAACCTACTTATTCCTGGTAGGTTCCAGGAATGGGATCTCTTGCAATGATAAATACATTCATAAATAATTTCCATTCACACATCAGGCTCCTTTCTTACACTGGTAGTCTCCTTTCTTATACTGGTAGGTAGTCAGATGGCTTTTTGGGGGCTGATGATGTTATGCACGGGCCCATTGCAGATAGTGGTATCTAGGACTACAACTAGATGTCCAGATGCACAAGGAGCTGTATGGTTCCAGGAATGGGATCTCTTGCAATGATAAATACATTCATAAATAATTTCTATTCACACATCAGGCTCCTTTCTACACTGGTAGTCAGGTCAAGACTCATATGTATGAGAACTCATTTTATCAAGACTCATAAATGTAGTCCACAAAGCTTGGAACCTTGAAAATACCCAAAAGCAAGTATTGAGCAACTGTTGTTTGACTATACAATGAAACGAGCACAACATGACTGTGTAAGACAGTTCTGATGAGAGGCACTGCCATCATGAATGCAGAGAAAAAGATCTTGGGTCTTTTCTTTTCCAACCAAAGATTTGTGGAAGCAGGCAGCAACACTGAGGTGGGGATACCTTTTACCATGCTTAAAATTACTGAAGGGTGACCACTACTGAAAAACGAAAGTAAACATTTTTTCAATTCAACCACAAAAATATCTGAATGACTTCCCAAAATTTGCATCTGCAAAGTTTTAAGGGAGGGGAAACTTACCTCTTCTGTACCTACTAGGATGAAGAAAAATTCCCTGTCTTGTGCATTTTATTCTTACAGATTTCCTCATTAATGCAAGATGCTTTGTTTATAGAACTATTTAATTGGTGAGACCTTTATTTTTCAGAGCAATTGCACTTCAAGGAAAGGAGCTTTTAAACAATATTGGAATTTTATATTTTAAAAAAATGAGAGTTTAAGTGCATGGCATACAGCATGTTGTAAAACAGGCAACGCATCATTATCACCTCCCACTCAAAACCATTTTAGCGATAATCTCTGTATTTGGGTAGTTTCACTAATTAACAACCCGGTATTACTGTAAAGAAGAGATTGTCATGTTATTTGAAGTGGTTTTTAACAGTCTTTAAGCATGAACCACTCAATTTATTAACAGTTTGCTCTACCTTAAGTGAGGAAAATTGCATAATTATCATGAGTCTGAAAATGACATGATCTATGTATATGTATATTCTATCATTACCTATAAAGAATACTCAAAATGGTGTTTTAAAGTAAATAAGATTTCTGAAAATGCATATTAATAGCTTGTTGCCAGTAAGTTTTTACTACATCTTCCATATGAAATTTAATTGAACTTTTAGGTTAATCTACTAATATAATAGGAAAAAATACTTTGGGAACAGAAGTTGTCATTTAAAATTTGGATCTTGAAATTATATTTGAACTTATGTTCAAGTGCTGGTGACTCCACAGTACTTCACAGACCCAGGCCTTAATTGCTGTATGTCTGTCTCCTAATCTGTGAAGTGAACATCCATTCCATGGTAGCAATTTTTAGCCATTACTTAAGAATGTGAGAAATTTAAAGAGATAAAGAGAGAGAGGAGAGGGAGAGAGAGAGAGAGACCGAAACAGAGAGACAGAGACAGAGAAAGAAGAAAAGTGTCTGCCAGAGGCAGGTGGGGTGGTGGCAGGAGGGAAACTAGGGACGTTAGTGGTGGTAAATATTCACTGGGGACAGGATAGGTGTTGGAACATTATAAGGCTGAAGCCCAATCATGAGCAATTTTTACCTATGTATCTCACTGTGATTCAGTTAAAAAAAATCAAAGGATGTGAGAAATCACCAAAAGCTACTCTTTTGAATAATATTAATGATAAAAGTATATTTCCTCTTCCTCATTAGCAACGGCATATATCCAGTGGCCTAAGAGAGGCCTGGAAGAAGAGTCCAGTCCCCATATAAATATTAAAAGGCAGGATTGTGCAAGTACAGTTCTCATGGGCTCGAAGTCTACATGCTAGAACTCACTTATGATCTTAAGACTTATCCTGTCAGAAGCTAATGAAAAGAACGAAACCTTTTCAAAGTTACTGCACAGATTAGCCACTCAATAATACTGAATGGTTCTGTTGCCTCCATTAGATTTCCCTATAAATCTTTTGTGTTCCAAAGGTGGCATTATTATGTTGCTCTTGTTTTTGGGGGTCATGCACAACTATGCTCAGGGTTTGCTCCTGGTTCTGTGCTTAGATCACTGCTGCATGTGCTTAGAGACTATATGTTGTGCCAAGGGTTCAACATGGGTCTTCTGCATGCAAGCCAAAGGTCTCACTGGCTGTATATCTCTGGCCTTCTCTATATATAATTTTATTAATGGCAAGGAGTCAGATAGTCACTGTATATGGATATTGAAAGAATGAAGTGGCACATAATACATGTTAAGGTCAGAATGTGACCTACTAATGCCTTCATAAATCATTGGTTTTCTCTCCTCCCAGTCTCCTGACTTGCTCTTATAAAAAACAAAACTGACAGCTTTGGCAAATGATGCCTCTGAGCCCTGGTGTCCTCTGTAAATTAGTAGGTGAGATAAGGACAGGCAAGATGACTGTGGGTGTAATTTATCCATTTGTTGTCAGACCCATTCCCAGACAGTTCCTGCTCTGAGCTGCATCACTAAGAGCTAATGGCAGCAAATGCCATTCACAAGCATTCATTCTTGCTAAGTACATCTAGTTTGACTGATGGGAGGCAAGAAGTAACAAGTGACTCAGGAACAGATAGAAAGCAGACTAAATTTCTCTCCATCTTTCTGGGCTCTGTATGTCTCTGGCAGTAGCTCAGGCTCCTTTCTGCTCTCTGCTCCCACAAGTTCTAACTTCCATAGGTGCCAGGCAATTCTGATTGTTTTGTAACACCATCTCCATCACATGCCCATGAAGACCCAAGGGCGTGGCACCGTCTTGCTTTTGCTAATCATAGGGTTCCCTTGCTGCCATCTGTTTGATACCGTGGTTCTTCCAACACTTTTGAAAATACTTCCCCATCAAATTTCTTCTGCTAAACGATAGCCCCAGATTCTGTTTTACTAACTGGACCCTATTATAATTAGATGGGTTAAAAAATCTTTCATCCTACTGTTATACATTAGGTGTGGGTAACTTCAAGTTTTTACCTGCCTTTGTGCCCAGACCCAACTTGACCCAATCTGTACTTCTTTCCCATATGTCACAAGTTCTGTTTCTCTAGAATCCCATTTAACATGCTGGGCTAGCATTCTCTCTGTGCCTCTAAAATCTAGATTCTCAGCTTTTGAAAAGGTGCTGTTTTCTTCCTCTTTATAAACCTCATCAGTACTGGTACATAGCAGAACTGCACACAAATGCCATAAATTAATAAATGCATGAAAGGAGCCATGGTCCCAGGTTCAAAGTAAACTCTTGTTTGCATGCTCGTAATTGGAAAGCAAAAGGAAAAGCCATGGATGGCTTCTAGGGCTCTCCCTCCTCAATCAGCCACAGAACCCAAAATTCTACCACAGAGTACATGGGAACATTGTTCATCTATGTGTGCATTTGAAAAAGATTTGGTACCTAGTACCGCATCTAGAATATAGCTGGTATTTAAAGAAAGTTGGGTGAAGGATATTATGACTATTTTGTTATGTGTGGATAGACAGATTGATCAGGATAAAGATATATGAAAGATATGAATTGATGAAAAAGAATGAATAAATGATCTCAAAATGCCAGACTTCTCTCAAAATGGATAGCAGGAATTCTCAATTTCAACACTCTTTTCCTCTCATTCCTTCATAAAAAGAAATTTTACTTTAAAGTTAGCTTCTGTATATACGCCTAAAACCCAATTATCAATAGCTTTGTAAATCATCACTCTTTAGTTAAATTTTAAAAAACTTTATATAATCAAATTAAAATTTGCTAGAGTAAATAAAGTTTCTTCTGAGAAATGTAGAAAGATGCTCTAATATTTTTTTAATATGAAGGAAGATACCCAAGTCGGACCACCGATTTGCATATCAGGACCGCTACGGACCTCCACTAAGGTTTCCTCTGGCTTAACATGGCCCAGGCATAATTCACCATCAAGATTCAAGCCCAAGTATGCCTGATCCAGGGACTCAGAGACATGGGATAGAGTTGCTACATGCATGAGATGAAAGGCTACTACAATTGTATCCCACCCGCATGGCAGAGCCTGGCAAGCTACCCGTGTTTGGCATATTTGATATGCCAAAAACCAGTAACAGTTATAGACCTCATTCCCATGACCTGAAGGAATGGTTTGAGGCTCTTCATGTTCCCGGAGTGAGCAGATGCCTTTGGGCTACACTAGCATGTGACAGGATGGAGATGTTACTGGTGCCCACTCGAGCAAATGGATAAACAATGGGAAGACAAGTGATACAAGTGATGAAGGAAGATACACAGGTAAACGAAGGGAATTAACAGTTAAATAATACATCACCTCAGTGATTTTCTTCAGGAGTTATGCTAACCAACACTGCAGTCAAAGTCATTTAAAAAAAATATGTGACTGCATCATCTTCCTTACAGCATCCCTCTACTCATTTTAAAACTATGTAAATTTGCTCCTGATTTAACTTTGATTAGTCACCCACACCAAATCATAAACTCTCTTCAGTCTCAGATATTCTCATCTAATTTTGTATCAGATATACTTTAAAAAAATCACATCATTGTGTTCCTGTGATATAATATATACATATACATATGTTTGTATGTGAATATAAATGACCACCCCAAATTTTCTGTCCATAGGTGACTCTTAGTAACCTGGTAATGGTTACACACCATTAATGTCCATAGATGACTTAGTAATCTGGGATAGCCTGTTTTCTTTCCCACGAACACAGAGCATCTATTTCCTATTTTGACTAGTAATGCTAGGGAAGCTTATTATCCTTACATTGCATCTTCTATGACTTTTCCCTCTTTTTTTGCTAAAATTTTATTTTATTATAGTTTATACAAGTCAGTTACATCAGTGTCAATGTTTATGATGTGAATATACAAAATAACTGCACCCCACCACCACTAATGTGCCTACAATGCTTTGCCACTGTGCCTGTGTCATATTGAGGCTGCCCTTCATCTCCATCCCCACCCCGTTCTCCTACTGCCTGGTAATCAGTTTGACACTCCGAGGTTAAGCATTTGTAGCTGTTTAATACCGGCTCTACCTTGGGCCCAGCCACTCACGAGAGAGGGATAGCGGGTTCTAGCCCTGGCCTGCCAACCCAGCAGAGCCTCAAAACAAGCCCAACGACCCCCCACTCCATGAGTGCCACCATTTTCCCATCCGAACTTCCCTCTCGTCAGAACTCCACCCAGCAGACGAGCCTATCACAGCCCGGCTAAATAAATGCTGTATTTAGAGGTGACTACAAGAGTATGCCACCTGCATGGCAAGCCTGGCAAGCTACCCATGTCGTACTTGATATGCCAAATGCCAGTAACAATTATAGACCTCATTCCCATGACCTAATATAATGGTTTGAGGCTCTTTATGTTCCTGGAGCAAGCAGATGCCCTTGGGCTCTACTAGCATGAGACAGGACATATGGAGATGTTACTGGTGCCTGCTCAAGCAAATCGATGATGAACGGGAAGACAGTGATACAGTGATATTCCACAGATGAGTGATATAATCCAGTATTTGTTCGGCTTTTTCTGCCTTATTTTGTTTGACATGAGCCCCTCCAGTTCTATCCACATTTCAGTGAACCCCAGTCGGATTTCATCATCTTTTACAGCTGCATAGAATTTCACTGTATGCATGTATGTATGTGTGTGTGTGTGTGTGTGTGTGTGTATACCACATCTTTTATCCATTCACCCATCACTAAACATTTGGGTTGTTTCCATATTCTGGCTATTGTCATAAGCACTACAATCAACATAGATTAGAGGAGCTATGCATGGGTCACTTGATCACTTGATCACTTGACATCCCGTTATTCATCGATTTGCTCAAGCAGGCACCAGTAATATTTCCATTTGACCCTATCATGTGCCAGTGTAGCCCAATGGCATCTGGTTGCTTCAGGAATACAAAGAGCCTCAAACCTTTCATTCAGGGTCTTGACGAAGAAGTCTGGCCATCTTGTAAGTGGGCATCCACGTGATCTTTTTTTAATATTTTACTACACCACCGTGAGATATACAATTACAACTTTGTTCATGTTTAGAGGTTTCGGTCACATAGTGTTCCAGCACCCCACCCTCCACCAGTGGCCATTTCCCACCACCAATGTCCCCAATTCCCTCCCCCACCCATAGTCTGCCTAAATGGCAGCTTCTTTATCTCTTTTCTCTCTCCCTCCTCTCTCTTTTCCTTCTCTTACACAATGTGGGTTGCACTACATACAGTTAGAGATCATCATGTGCATTTTTTGCCTGTATTTAATGCTCAGTTCTAGGTTGGTATTAGCTCTTTTGACATTTATTCATATATGTTCCCTTCTCTGTCTTACCTAATCTCTGACTCCCACACGTTTGTGGGAATTTCCACTTTTGGTAAGACCACCTGACTCGAATGGCCAAAAGGCATATAAAAATGCTCATCATCACTAATCATCAGAGAAATGCAAATCAAAACAATGAGATATCACCTCACACCACAGAGACTGGCCCATATCCAAAAGGGTAAAAGCAACAAGTGCTGGCGTGGATGCGGGGAAAAGGGGACTCTCATATATTGTTGGTGGGAATGTCGACTTGTACAACCTTTCTGGAAAACAATCTGGACATTCCTAATTGAGCTCCCTTTTTACCCAGCCATACCACTCCTGGGAATATACCCTGGGAAGCCAAAAACACACAGCGGAAACACAATCCATGTGATCTTTTGAATACCGTGGGATCCAGTTGATAATGACTCTAGTCCAGCGGTCATCTCCAAATCGCATTACATGTCCAGCCTATCTGATTTTTCGATGCCTTGGCAAAAGAAACGGCATCACTGACTCTGGAACAGCGAAGGAGGTTGGAGCTCCAGATTCTTTCTTTTACTTGAGTGAGGCGTGATATTCCAAGCATAGCTCTTTCGATTCCTCTTTGGGAGACCCGAATAGTATTCTCATCCTGCTTTTGTAGGGCCCAGGTCTCTGAGGCGTATGTTAACGCAGGGAGAATGGTGGAGTTGAAGATATGTGCCCAGAGCCAGAGGTTCTTTGTCTATTTAGCAATTTCATCAATGCTTTCTTCAAAAGCATCGAAACATCAAAGCATCGAAAAGCATCGAAAAGTATCGAAGAACTGCATGGGTATAAAAATATAATCAGGGGTTAAGAAGATGGCACAAGGGGTTGAAGCTCATGCTTTGCAAGTGGGATCTCCAAGTTTGATTCCAGTTACCATGTGGTTCCCCTGAGCACTATTAAATATAGTTCCCAAACAAAACAAATCATTGACTGAGAATTACATTGCAGAGACCGCACAGCATATTCAGGAAACCATTCAGAAAAAAAAATTTAAGCAAATGAATGATGGAATATTGTTGGGGAGCGCCGCCGGAGTCCCCGACAGTGTCGGGAAGCGAGTTCCCTTCTTCCTCTGAAGCCGGAGGGGAATGGATGAAGACTCAGGAATCCGATGCAGTTTTAAAAAGGGCTTTACTATCACAGGTTCCAATATACAATCCAAGAGCAGGGAAAACCTCCGGACTCTGGGTTCCCAGCTAGGCCCCAGCCAGGTGTAGGCCAAGATGGCTGCCACCACGTGTTGAGGCCCAACAGAGAATGGAGAGGACGGAGAAGCAAAACACCAAGGGTAGCCAAAATGACAAAAAGGGGAAAAAACAGAGCGAGAGAGACTTTCTTTCTACAGCTAATTTTATAGCTAGAAATCCGCCCAAACTCAATTGTGGCAATTGGACCACAATTGGACCCATTCTGGGCTGGGCTATCTAGAGATGAAAACAGGAAAATAGCTCTATAGAACGTAGCAACTTCAGGAGACCATCTGGTTGTTTACAAGGACCCAGAGCTAATTAAAAGCCTCCTAGCAGAGCTGGGAGAAGCTATAAGCTAAATGTAACTTCCCCTGGCAGGAAGGATCAAATGTCCTCAGGTAATTTCTCCCAGCACCTCACCTAATATCTTAAGCCAAGACCTGCCTGGAATTGCCTTTATAGGGTAGAAAAGGGATTTCTGAGATGGCATGTCTCTGTACCAAAGACTAATACTAATGCCAGTTAAATATTTCTCCAAGCCTTCACAAGAGGCTCGTCTACTTCACGGCAGTTTTGTATTTTAGTTCCCTTTGAGTTATCAGGGAGCCATGCTTGCTTGCTTGGAGGCAAACAGCATTTCTCTCTGGTCTAATTACTTAGAGTTCCAACGTGGCCAGGCAAATATGCTGATAAGATCTAGCTAGTCCCACGATGCTTGTGGTAGCAAAAGAGAATATTTATACCAGCCAGTACAGAATACATGGTCAGATAAGACTGCCACATTCAGACTATCCCCTTATCTATGAAGTGACCGGCAGGAGGCAATCCAGGGCAGATGCAGAGGCCTAGGCTTTTTGGTGTCCTGCAACAGAATATGATTTATTTTATTACACAGTTGTTTTGTTTTGTGTGCTGCATGGAATGGCAATTGGACCACAAAAAAGGCTGAAAAAACTGCACTATACAATTTAAGGCAAAACTGAAATGTAAATGCAGTATTGGTCCACTAAATTTCAACACATATTGATTTATTTTCATCTGATTAAGGTTTCTTCACTTTACTTTGGGAGCCAAATCCTTGACTTCTCACTCCTTTGAGTCTATGATCCACTAATAATACAGATTTTGGTATCGTCACATTTTCCATTGCTTTTGTTCAAGAATTTTAAGATCTTAAAAAGCCCTGCCTTTAAAATTTCTAAATAGTTCTCAAAGAATAAATACCACAATCTTACCTTAACTTTTCTTATTGACTTGGAGTTCATTGTGTCTATTTCAAAAATCTGTTTATTATATACTATATGTGTCTCATCCCAAATTCATGTCAAAACCCTAATTCCCCAATGTGACAATATCAGGAAGTGAGGCATTTAGGGGGACAATTAATTCATAGGGTAGAATCCTCAAAATGAGATTATTGACCCCATAAAAAAGACCCTCAGGCACATTTCTCGCCATCATTTCCCAGGGTTTTAACCTTTGATTCACAGGTTTCCAGAACCAAAAGAAATAGATTTTTGTTTCTAAGTCATCTAGTCTACTCTATTCTGTTGTAATATGAAGAACAGACTAAGTCACTACTCACAGTTTGCTTTATGATTTTTGTTTTCTACTGTGCAGGCTATAACCATGTCATCTTTCCTACATCCTAATACTCTGAAACTTTAATGGTGTGAATCTATGTTCTGCCCAGTGCACTGTTGCTCTCTCTCTCTTTCTTTTCTCTCTCTCTCTCTCTTATCTTTATGGCCTCTACATTTTCTCAGTCCTGAGACTCCAACTTTAAACAAGAGCATCTTTAATAGGATCTACAATAGACAAATAACTGTTGCATCTCTATAACAGAAATATCTTATTGGATTAGAAAGCAATAGCAATCACTGTAGTAGCAACTGCCAAGTACAGTATAACATCATTCTGAGTCTTGAGATAGAAAATTTTTTAATAATTTAAACCTATTGCAAATTTTAAATCTATAACAAATTTGCTTATAATTAATTTCCTAGAGACAATTTGTTCAAAAAGAAAATATTTTGCCTAAGTAAAAGAATATGTTTATTCCTCCAAAGACTAGAAATTGACCCAGCCATACCACTCCTGGGAATCTACTTTAGGAGGCCAAAAATACGCAGCAGAAACACCATCCCTACTTTTGTGTTTATAACATCATTATTCACAATAGCCAGAATCTGGAAACAACCAGAGTGCCCGAGTATCGATGACTGGATAAAGAAGCTTTGGTACATCTACACAATGGAATACTATGCAGCTGTTAGGAAATATGAAGTTATGAAATTTGCCTATAAATGGATGGACATGGAGAACATATTGAGTGAAATTAGCCAGAAGGAGAGAGACAGATACAGAATGACTGCATTTATTTGCATGACATAAATATATATGTATATATTATGATACCAATATCCAAGGTCAAGTGAAACATGTATCAGGAGGTTTTGTCAAAGGTGTAAATTATCACAAATGTGTGGGAGTCAGAGGCTAGGTAAGACAGAAAATGGAACAGTGTGCTAACAATTTTCGAAAGTACTAATAGCAACCTAGAACTGAGCATTAAATACAGGCAAAAATATACACATGACAACCCTTTAATGTATGTTCTGTAATCCATAGTCTGGAAGAGAAGGAAAAGATAAAGAGATAGAAAGGGAAAGAAATAAAGAGATAGAGAGAAAGGGAAAGAAACCTCCTCTTCCATAGAGGAGGGCTGGGAGGGATGGTGAGGGAACCGGGGACGTTGGTGGTGGGATATGGGCACTGGTGGAGGGATGGGTGCTGGAACACTGTATAACCAAAACCCAAATATGAACATCTTTGTAATTGTATATCTCACGGTGGCATAACAAAATACTTATAAAAAATAAATGAAGTAACATTAGAAAATAAATAAATAAAATAATATGTTTAGAAGGAAAAAATACAATGTTAACTGTAGTTGTTTCTGTTTTCTATATTTTACACAATAATCATATTCATCCTTGACACCATGACTATTTTTATTAAGCTAATTTGATATTTCACATGACCTTTTAAATTTAATTTTATGATTTTTAATATAATTAATGTGTAGTTTTAATTGCAAACTCTTTGTCGATGGGTCTGTAATGTACATACATGCTAGACCAAACTCAAGTGGGAAATAAGTCCATAAAATGATAGCATTATGTTTAAGAGAAATCATTACTATTAGTGCTGTAAATCACAGAATCTCCATCAATAAATAATCTTAAAACTAAATCTATAAATACAAAAGGATGTCTTTCCAATGAGAGCTTATAATTTTCATACATCACAAGTCACTTTTGCTGTGGAAGATTAGGTTTAAGAACAGATTTCTGGACTTTCTAAGACCAAATCTCTTCTTCCTCTGACCTTGTGTTTGTGAGCTCCTTGCATCCGTTCATCTCAGTATAACAGGTCTGGTAGTATCTATGTCCTAAGAAAGGTGATCACGGATACAACCAATTTAGAAAATTGTGTCAAATACAAAGCCCGGTCCATGTATAGAACTAGGCCTCAATCAACTGTGACAGTATTATTGAAAGGAAAAAAAAATTTTTTGGTGGGGTCTGGTATGTGTGTGTGTGTGTGTGTGTGTGTGTGTGTGTGTGTGTGTGTGTGTGTGTGTGTGTGTGTGTGTGTGAGTGAGTGTGTGTGTGTGTGTGTGTGTGTGAGTGTGTGTGTGTGTGTGTGTGTGTGTGTGTGTGTGTGTGTTTGAATTACCGGGCCATATTCAGAGGCAGTCAGGACTTACTCCTAGCTCTGCCCTCAGGAATAATTCCCTCCTGGAATTACTCCAGAAATTACTGGAGGGGATTCACAGGTGTGGGGAGTGAGGTGAATGGAGAATGGTGGTTGAGGGACAATATTAGGTGCTAGGAATTGCACGCTGGTCTGCTGCATGGAAGGCTAACAGCCTATTCACTGTACTATCACTTCCGCCCCAGAAAACATGTCTTAGGATTCTAAAAGAAAACCATAAAACACGCAAGCCTATTTTATGAGCTTTGTTCTAAAACAAAGAAGTGAATCTGGAGATTTAGAATCTATTTTGGGTACAAGAATTGTAATCTCAGCAACCAACATTTTCCTTGAGAGTTTTCAGTTGACTATAAACTAGAAAATATATAATATTTTTGCTTACCTTCTTGAAAGCCTGGCATATATTATTTCCGTCCTAGGAATTAGCTGTATAAGACACACTTTTTCCCCCCATTACATGGGTTTTATCATTGGTATGGCTGAAGAAAGTACTCAAAACCACTTCCTGTTCTGTGCATTTCTCTTCACACTCTACCTATCTGCACATGTCAAACTGTCAACAGCCAAATCTAGTCTGCAAATGCAAACCAAACATTCACTGTTTTGGAAACTAGGAAAGCCATGCAGAGATGCTTGCAGTTACCAGGAAAATGGAAAAACTTGAAATCAACTTCTATGACCCCTGAAAATGCTGCTCTTTACCACTTCTCTTACCCTACTCTGCACATACTAAAAAGAAGGGCAAAATGAGAAAGCTGTATTGTCTAGATTTCCTGTAATAATTTGTTCCTGAAGTGGGTTTTCTAAAGACTAAAGAGTTGTTCTTTTTAGTTTCGATAATATGAATTCAATTCTACCCCAACAACTAAAAGCATAATGTCAAGTCACCAAAAATATTACTATCCATTTTTTCACACTTATCCTGAATGAGAATGTCTAATGGATATTTTCATAGCTTTACCAGCTTGCTGAAATTTTGGGTTTTGTTAACAAAGCTGATACAGAAACTATGAATACCAAAAATTATGAAAACACAGAGGAAAATTCCTCAAAGACTCCAGAATTCAAATGTTACGCTTTATCTTGAACTTCCCAAGATTTCAGAATTATTTCCTATAAAGTGGTGACTCTTGCACCTCCCTACACTGTGGATTCTGACTGTCATCACTTCAGAGCCCACACAACTGTTTCTGTTCATTCAACTGAGTAGTGTGTTCATTTGTAAATGCATCAATAGGAACAGAAAACAATTCTAGGACAATGATAATAATGACAACAACAAAACAACAAGCAAATAATTGAGAAGTCTGAATAGAAACCAGATCTTTTCCCAAGGAAGGCAGTGACTCTATGAACTATGTATTTATCATTTTATATTTGCCTACAGTGACACCTGCTGGAAAATACTGTTGAAGCTTGAAAAGGAAAAGAAAAGTTAAGATAAAAAGCAAGCTTGGAAAACATCAGCCATACATTATTATTAATTATTCACTAAAAACACACCACTAAGACTTCAATTTAATTTCGGATTCTGCTTTTGAATTCTCTCTCTTTTTTTTGTAAACCAAGAAACTAGGATTCAATTCCACTTGATGAAATAATTATTTTACTGGCATGGGAGTTAGAATTAGCACTAAAATGATGAAACTACTTTACAAATGGGGGCATTTATAAACAGTTTAGTTGCATTATTTTACTTCCTTTTCAAATATTGATTTAAAATTTACATATCAACTGCAGTGATTTTTTAAAATCTTGTTCAAGATTTAATATCAAGATATTTAATGCTCTGAAAATATTTAATAGTTAGCACTTTTGAGCAGCATTAATTCACAAAGCCATTTTGTGCTTACGGCTTTCAGGTTGCTTTTTCTTTGCATGCACTAGGTGCCAGTCACACTATGCATTAAGAAACCTGTGTGGATCTTATGCAAATTACCTTTGATTTCAAGGGAGACTTTGCATACTAAGGGTTGCCATCTCCCAATGGCACGGGAAGGATTTGCACATCTAAATCCCATTACCGTTAATAAAATTCACCCACAAAAATTCTGGCACATTAAGAAGATGCAAGAATTTACATGGAAATAGGTACTTCACAAAGTCAGCTTTACCCTAGGATATGGTAGCTTGTACTTTTCACCAACATGCAACACAGCTGCAAATAGCATCTCTATTCTTGGGTTCAGGCACTTCAGTCTTCCCAAAGACATATTAGCAGGTCTGTGTGCCACAAGTAAATATTGCTGCCCTTTAATTGTTTTTTAACATTTAAAAATATTAGCCCAGGAAGATAACTCAAAGGACTACAGTGGAGTCTAAGGACTTAGCTCAAAGGCCCACAGTGCAGGTCTTGCATCCAAGGGCCCCGAGTTCACTCTCAGCACCACATGTTCTCTCCACCCTCCACCAGGTGTGGTCCTGATGGCTCCCAGCATACTGGACAAATAACCACATGACACCGGAAGAGCACAAGAGCACAGAATCATCAGGTCCACAGAGCCAGGAGCGACACTTAAGTCCCTGAAAACCGCTGTTTTCCCTTAAAAAATTGTGTATATGTATGTGTATGTGTATAGCCATCTTAATTATATATAACATACCATCATAAATTTTATGTTATATAGAGAAATGACTAGATATATGTATGTATCCATATACGTATGAACCCATATATCTAGTCACTGTCACTGTATCACTGTCTTCCCGTTGTTCATGGATGTGCTCGAGCGGGCACCAGTAACATCTCCATACGTCCTGTCACAAGCAAGTGTAGCCTAAGGGCACCTGCTTGCTCCAGGGACAGGAAGAGCCTCAAACCATTCTTCAGGTCATGGAATTGAGGTTCATAATTGTTACTAGTTTTTGGCATAACAAATAAAACACAGAAAGCTTGCCAGGCTCTGCCGTGTAGGTGGTATAGTCTCGGTAGAAGGCCTTCATCTCGAGCATTTACTGATGAAACTTATATAAGTTTAAGGTGCTTACTGGCATGTAGTCAGCCCTGGTCTCAATTCCTGGCACCACATAGGATCCCTCAAAGCTCTGCCAAGGGAGTGATCCCTGAGGAGTCAGGAGTAAACCCTGAGCACCACTGGCTATGGCTCTCCCCGTAAATAACACAATATAACAAATTGCCCCATTCGTGTAGTCTAGTAACATAAAGTCTGAAACATAAAAACTTTGATGACTAGACATCTATATTACAGATATCTAGTCTAGCAACATAAAGACTGAAACATAAAAACTTTGATGGCTATATATATATAGATATATCTAGCCATCAAAGTTTTTATGTTTCACCTTCAGACTTTTATGTTACCTGACTACACAAATGGAGCATTTTTGTTATATTTGTGTTATTTGGGGGTAGAGCCATAGCCAGTTGTGCTCAGGGTTTACTCCTGACTCTTCCGGGATCACTCCCTCTTGGCAGAGCTTTGAGGGACCATATGTGGTGCCAGGAATTGCGCCAGGGCTGACTACATGCAAGTAAACACCTTAAGCCCTGTACTCTCTCTTCCCAGGAAAGCTTTTTTTTATTCTTTTTAGGCAACAATTATAAAATTATTAGCTCCAGTTTATTTTTTAATGCTTTTGATATTTAGGAAATGTTCATTTTATTTTATTTTTTAATTTGATTGTTTGCTTAAAGATTTTTAAAAATATTTTATTATACCACCATGAGATATACAATTACAAAAATGTTCATGTTTGGGTTTTGGTCATACAGTGTTCCAGCACCCATCCCTCCACCAGTGCCAATTTCCCACCACCAATGTCCCCAATTCTCTCCCCGTTTCCCCAGCCTGCCTCTATGACAGGTTCTTTATTTCTTTTCTCTTCTCTTTCTCTTTCTCTCTATCTCGTTCTTTCTTCCTTTTCTTATGCATTGTGGATTGCAATACACACATTTAGAGGTTATCATGTGTATCTTTTTGTCTGTATTCAATGCTCAGTTCTAGGCTGGCATTATCACTTTTGACAACTATTAGCACACTGTTCCCTTCTCTGTCTTACCTAACCTCTGACTCCACATGTTTTTAACTGTTTCCATTTCTACAGATTTTTTCCCTTTAAAATTAGGTAGAGGAAATTTATTCATTAAAAAAGTTCTGACACCTTCATACTAGGCACAATAGTGGGTTCTCCATGTTTTAGCATTTTACTCTCTTGTGGGAGGTTTCTTTTGCATTAAATGCAGAATCTGTAGAGAAACAGTCTCTCCATAACATTCACATGTTAATTCATCTCTGCCCTTCAGCATTAAAGATGTCTTTAAACTTAGCACAGATGTCAATTATTTGTGGACATGATAAAGCTTTCTCCTGGCTCTACACTCAGGAATTACTCCTGGCGGTGCTTGGGGCACCATATGGGATGCCAGGGATCGAACCCAGGCTGGCATGGGCTGGCCGCGTGTAAAGCAAACGCCCTACCCGCTGGGCTATGGCTCCAGCCATAGCCTGTGTCTCAGATGCAGAGACACTGGGTAGAGCTGCTACCAGCTCTCCTGTGCCCAGCTGATCCTTAGGTGCCCAAGAGGCAAGGCGGGGTCTAGCACTGGCCTGCCATCCCAGTAGAGCCTCACAAGAAGCCAGAGGAACCTCCACGCCATGAAGGCCATCATTTTAAATTATCCAGACTCCACAGCTCATAAGAGCTCCACCCAGCAGAAAAGCTGATCTCTCCTCGATTATCAATACATGCACAAGATGAGAGGCTACTACAAGAGTATCCCACACGGCAGAGCCTGGCAAGCTACCCGTGTCGTATCTGATTTGCCAAAAACCAGTAACAATTATAGACCTCATTCCCATGACCTGAAGGAATGGTTTGAGGCTCTTCATGTTCTTGGAGCAAGCAGTTGCCCTTGTGCTACACTAGCATGTGACAAGACATATGAAGATGTTACTGGTGCCCGCTCGAGCAAATCGATGAACAACGGAAGACAAGTGATACAAGTGATAAAGCTTGCTTACCATTCTATATATTAAAAACATTGGCCAGTAGATTAGACTTAAGGTCAGGACAGTTATTCATTCAAAAAACACTGCTTAACTACCTACATGTGCTTTATCCTTCTGCAGATAAGCAAAGCCTATCACCTTTTCTTTTATGTCCATTTTAACTGGAAGTAGTTACAACAAATTTATAAAAGAAGATTTTTTTAAAAGATAGGTTTTTCCAGGTGTAGATATGATTCATCCATATACCGTGAAAATCATTGGATCTCTCAGTATTTGTCTCTTCAAACTTATTATTAAGTTTGAAATTCCTAAGTATTATAGTTACTTCCTTAGTTTCTTATTTATAGAATTTCCTTAGTTTCTATAATCCACCGTCAGTTATTTCTACATTTCAGGAAAGGGGAGGGATAGGAAATAAAATCCTTTCAATTCCAAGAATCACATTAGATATTCAGAAAACTATCAAGATAAATAGGTTTTGCTTTCTCACCAGAGAAGAAAGAACTCAGAATAATGGGTTAAAAATACAACAAGCATAAGCAGAAGCTCTTAAAGTATTTAGTGTTATGCTTAGCCCATATAAGTTTACAGTTGCATGGAAAGTGGAATAGAATATTAATGTCAATATACAGTTTTTATCAATATATTTAAGAATAAATAATGGGGGTTAGAGACATAGTATAACTCGTAAGGCGCTTGCCTTGCATGTAACTGGCCCAGGTATGATCTCTGGAAGCAAATATGGTCTGCGGAGGCCCACCTAGATTGATTCATGAGTGAGCTGGGAGTAAGCCCTGAGTATGAGGAGGAGGAGATGAAGTGGGGAATGGAGAAGGAGGTAGAGGATGAGAAAAAGGAGGAGAGGGAGAGGGATGAATCAAGAGGAGGATGAAGAAGGAGACGGGGAGAGAAGGAGGAGGAGGAGGAGGAGGGAGATGGATGAAGAGGTAAATGGAGGAGGAGGGGGAGGGAACAAGGGGAACGTAAAAGAATAGGAGGAATGTGAAGGAGGAGGAGGAGGAGGGGAAGGAAAAGGAGTGGGAGGAGGAGGAGTGGAAGGAAGAGTGGTGGGAGGAGGAGGAGAAATGAAAACTGATTTAGGACAAAAAAGAGAGAGCACAACAGGTAGACATGTGGCTGACTCAAGTTCTGCTCCTGCTACCACTCCTGAGCCCTACCAAGAGTGATTCCTGAGCACAAAGCCAGGAGTAAGCCCTAAACAAAAGAGTGGCCCCAATTTTTTAAAAACTTGAGACAGACATGGGACAGAGCTGCTACTGGCTCTCACTGTGCCCAGCCACTCATGATACATTATAGAAACTGTATCACTGTATCACTGTCTTCCCGTTCATTGTCGATTTGCTCGAGCGGGCACCAGTAACATCTCCATATGACCTGTCTCATGCAAGTAGAGCATGAGGGATGGCAGGTTCTAGCCCTGGCCTGCAACCCCAGCAGAGCCTCACAAGCCAGACGGCCCCCCCACTCCATGAGGACCTCCATTTTCCACATCCGGACTTCTCCCTCATCAGAACTCAACCCAGGAGACCAGCCTATCACAGCCCAGCTCATCGGGATCCACCCTACTGCTGCCTTTTTAAATCCAGCCCAGGTATGCTGATCCAGAGACAGAGATGGGGCAGAGCTGCTACTGGCTCTCACTGTGCCCAGCCGCTTATGAGATGCCCAGGAGGGATGGCAGGTTCTAGCCCCTGGCCCGCAACCCCAGCAGAGCCCCCACAAGCCAGACGCCCCCACCCCCACTCCATGAGGACCTCCATTTTCCACATCTGGACTTCCCCCTTGTCAGAACTCCACCCAGCAGACCAGCCTATCACAGCCCGGCTCACGAGGCCACAAGCGGCGCGGTTCATCAATAAATGCTGGATTTTGAGATGACTACAAGAATATGCTACCTGCACGGCAGAGCCTGGCAAGCTACCCGTGTCGTATTTGATATGCCAGATACCAGTAACAATTATAGACCTCATTCTCATGACCTGATGGAATAGTTTGAGGCTCTTTATGTTCCTGGAGCAAGCAGGTGCCCTTGGGCTCTACTTTCATGAGACAGGTCATATGGAGATGTTACTGGTGCCCACTCGAGCAAATCGATGATGAACGGGAAGACAGTGATACAGTGATATAGTTTCTATAAGAATTTCGAGGGCAAGTGTGGGAGCAGAGGTTCGGTAAGACAGAGAAAGGAACAGTGTGTCAATAATTGTCAAAAGTTTATTACCACATAGAACTGAGCATTAAATACAGGCAAAAAAGTTATACATGATAACCTATAAGTATATTATTACAATCCACAATATGTAAGAGAAGGAAGAGAGAAAGAGAGAGAGAGAGAGAGAGAGAGAGAGAGAGAGAGAGAAGAGATGGAGAACCTAAGATGGAAGCAAGCTAGGGGAGGGGGAGGGAATCGGGGACATTGGTGGTGGGAAATGGGCATTGGTGGAGAGATGGGTGCTGGAACACTGTATGGCCAAAACCCAAATATGAACATTTTTGTAATTGTTAAAAAAAATTGAACACAAGAATAAAAATATTTAAAGTATCTTGTTACATAGCTTTGCATTTGGAATCATATATTTTTGTTAATCAGTTAAACAAAAAACAGTCTATAATTTCCCATTTGAGTTGTAACAATAACATAAACAGTTGCAAAATTTTAATATACAAATATATATCTATAAATGCCATTTCCCAATATAAAGGATGAGAGATAATTTTTTTAAATGGCTGATATCAAGTAGAGGAGGAAATATATAATATCTGCAACAGAAGGCTATCGATGCATCACAGACTAAAGTGACCATTATGGGAGAACAAGGGAGTCAACTTAAAGAGTATCTTTAGGTCTTATGTGGGTCAATGTGAACATTAAAACTGAATAATGACTTTATCTGACTTAAGTACACACACATTTATACATACACAGAGATTTATAATGATGCTAAAAGTTGATAAATTAAATGAAGGAATCAAACATGCATCTTGCCTACCAATATAAACTTTTTTTTCGAACAATGGGGAGATGGTTCAAAAGGCAAGAGTCCCTAAGTTAGATCCCAAGCATCACAGAGTCTCTTACAATTCCTTGAGAATTGCTTGGAGATTACCTCTCCCCTCAAAATTAGTAATTTAAAGGATAGAGGGGCAGTTCAAAATAAAGGAATGGGAAGTGAAGAGGCTCTAGTTACCAGACCACAGATAAAGAGAGATTGTACACAGTCTAAAGTGGGTCCCACTAAAAGTGGGTCTTACTACCTGCGAGACCAGCAACTATCTCTGCTTCCTGAAGTGGTCAGACAAGGCCACAGTTGAGGTCCCCATACCCCAGGGAGGGGAAAGCCCCCAGGGGAGGATTACCCTTGATGACTTGTCAGGCATAACAGCACCACAAAGTATTTGAGAACAAGACCAGGATACACGGGGGCTTCTCCACAGTGAGTGGTGTGTGTGTGTGTGTGTGTGTGTGTGTTGTGTGTCTGTGTGTGTGTCTGTGTGTATCTGTGTGTGGAGAGAGAGAAAGAGAGATAGAGAAGTGGACACTGATATGTGAAGCAAAGATGAACAAACCCAAAATTATCTCCTCCCTCACCCCACCCCTAGTACAGTTGCTGGAGCACGTCAGTAACCTGAGGAGGAGAAGAGAGGGAGTAGCTCCCCTTATAGGGAGGGTGAGTCCCCTTTCCCCTCCTTCTGGCTGTTCTTCAGGTCTCCTCTCTTATGAGAGAAGAGAACTACATCGCCACAGACAGCCCAGAAGCAGAGCGGAGTCTCCAGCTTCTGGTTGCCAACAGGCACATCTTGCAGCCCAGAGTCTCCAATTCTACACAAGGGAGAAGCTCCCACTACTAGCTACTAACTTGTTCTCTGCCTTCTGAGGGGGAGCATCCAATCCCTGAGGGCTTCTCCACACATATCTGACTCTGAGGGGAGCATCTACATCCTCCCTAGAGGGTGATTCCTGCTCTCCTGGCCTCATGCACTTCCCGCACATCAAGAGAAGTGTCTGCATCCTGACCCATGGCACAGATGGGACTCAGAAAAGGGAAGTTTGACTTCAGGTATAACAAAGCCTCTTCCTCCCCTTCACATCTGGATTGTGTGCACCCTTTCTGCTTTCCTGTGCTCAGCGGAATGACTGAACATTTGATTACAGACCAGACGTAGTCAGACTTGGAAACATTGAACAATGGACAATTACCACATTGCTTAGTATTTAACAGACAGCAGGGACCAGTCAAATGCAGATGCCCTAGAAACCAGGTCTTTTGGAAGTGCAGAGTAATTAAGTACTCTTAAACCCACTGTACTGAAACTGGAGGGAAAATACCACAAAGGCAGCCAAGCACCAGCAGATGTGAATATTGAGGGGCAACACTAGGTGAATGTTCTTTAGGGTTCCAGACAATCCAGTAATCTAGTGAGAGGAAAATCCCTAGCAGCAGTTCAGCTTCTGGGGAGAATCAGCAAATGGAAACAATACACTGAATGAACTTAGTCCTTCATCACTACCATCCATATCACAACACACAATGAAGATGCAAAAGGAATCCAAATGCACTGATGGATGAGGACAAAAGCCTAGGAAGGACTCTGCTCCTAGCAACAGAGAGTTCACTAGGAACTGGGAATAGTCCCAAGCATAGAAAGGATTCAAAGTGACACTAGTGAGGTTATTCACTAAGCAGAGAAACAATAGAAGAAAGCACAAACCAGGAAATAAAGAGGTATAAGAAAACTTCAATCAGAAATAACCAAGACCCTTGAAGGAAAACTCAAAAACATAATGGAGATACTGAGGAGCAAAATGACAGAAGCAGGGAAATAATCAGTATGCTAGAGGACAAGATACAGGAAACCGTTTTAAAAGAGAAGAATCCAAAAAAATAATTTTAATAAGAAAATATTAGAAACATAAGAAGCAGTCTAAATGGAAACAATTTCCTAATGATAGTGGTCCTAAAAAGGAGAGAAAAGAGAATGGGGAAGTTTGGGTAAAAGAAACTGTAGCTGACTCCATGAAAGCCTGGAGATTTCAGTCACAGTCCTGTCCAGAAACTCATAAGTAAATCTCAAGAGTGGTCAGCACAATGAAGAGATGTTTCTGGACCCCTCCCAAGGCTGAGTCATCCAGGAACCCCCAAGGGGTGGGCGGATGAGCCTACCACCTGCCCACACAGTGTCCAGGCAGCCAAAAACTTCCAGAGTCCACAACTGCTCCCATGCTTCTGGCCGGAATACAGTACTCGTGATAAAACTCATCCAGAAAGTAAACTGCTGAAAAACTCAGACATGTGAGATTTGTAACTGAACTGTCCAGGCTTTCAAGGAGTTGGGGATGGGGTACCTCCCCACCTCTCCTTGCACTTCGAGAAACTATGGCAGTTACACAAATCCCCAAAGCCACCCATTTAAAAATTTAACTCCAACTGTATCACCTCATTAAAGTTTTTGTACTTCCTGAAATGCATGGCCACAAAAACTCTGATAAATCAGGAGTAGCACACCAGATTGAATGGACCATAAAGTAGAAGTCATCCAATCTCGATAAATAAAATATCAACACCAAAAGTCTTAACCTCTAACATTTTAGTAATCTCTTATACAAAGGTTTAATAGATTCATAGTGAGCTACACAATTTTCACTAACTTTCTTCTTAGGAAACATTTTTTGATGATTTTTTTTGTTTTTTTTGGGGGGGTCACACCCGGCAATGCTCAGAGGTTTCTCCTGGCTCTGCATTCAGAAATTACTCCTGGCAGTGCTCGGGGGACCATATGGGATGCCAGAGATTGAATCCAGGCCGGCAAGGGCCGGCCGCGTGCAAGGCAAACACCCTACCCACTGGACTATCACTCTGGCCCCTGATTTTTATAGCACATTATAACAAGCAATATATAATAAATTATTGAGGGCCAGCTATGGTGGCAGGCTTAAGGGGTGGGTGGGAAAACTGTAGATAATGGTGGTGGGAAGGTACAGTGGTGATGGGATTGGTGGCGGTTTACTGAATGTCTGTAACAAATCACCTGTAACAAAAGTCTGTAACAAATGAAGAAACTGTAGATGAGAACTTCTCCTACCCTAAGGGTCAGTTCATATACCCAGATCCTAGAAGCTCAAAGAATGTCAAACAAAATATACTCAAACAGACTGAAACTTGCCAAAATGCACTGTCACTAAAATGGGAAAGTCTTCTGAGATTGTTCAGGGGACAAGTGAACAGGCTTTCCATGCTGGAGCTCAGCCCTAGGTTTACTCTTGAGTACCACTGAGAGTGGCCCTTGAGCCCTAAGCTGGGAGCAGTCCATAGGTGCCACTAGATACAGCCTAACCCCCACTCAAAAAGAAAAAAAGACAAATGACAATTATATAGACAGAATTCTAGAGCAGTACAGGTAAAGCAAAAAATAATTGTTTTCCCTCTTCTGGCTTACTTCATTTAACATGATGTCTTCCAGTTCCATCCATGTTGCAGCAAATTGCATGATTTCATTATCCATTCTATTTTGTATTGAATTCCACTGTGTATATATACTATATCTTCACAATCCACTAATCTGTTGTTGGACATCTAGGTTGATTCTAAATATTAGTAATTGTACTGAGTGCTGCAATAATTAATGGTGTGCATACATCTTTAGCATGAAATTTTTTGGTATTTTGGGAGTAGCGCTTATATGTAGTATTTAGAGTAACACAGGAAATTCAATGGTATAAAGGGAGATTCCTAGATCACCCTTGACTCCAGAGTATGGGGGAAGATAAGGAAATAAATAGAGTGTAAGGGCAGATATCAAGAAGACTCAGGTACTTCCATGGTAAGAAATGATATGGGGGGTGGGGGGGGGAAGAAATGGTAGAACTAAATATTCAAACCACAGAGTCAATAACACTAAAAATCACAAGATCCAACTTATAATAACTGAACTTAAAAGGTGCCTGTCAAGCTGTCAGGCTGGAGCTGGGGCAAAAGGGTTGGACAGGGAGCCTGGGACACTAGTGGAGGGAAGTTGACACAGGTGGAAGGATTGGTGATGAAACACTGTATGCCCCAAACCCAACTATCAATAATTTTGTAACTTATGGTGCTTTGATAAAATAAAATTTCAAAAGGGAACCCCCACAGAACGCACAACAAATCTATCAAAAGAAACTCTATAGCCTAGAAGGGAATGGTATTAAATATCCAATGTGTTGAATGAAATAAGTATCCAATGAATATTCTATCTAGCTAGCTATTCAAATTTGAAGGATTGACAAAACCTCTACATACAAACACCATCTAAATTCTTCATGGCCATTAGCCACTACAAGATGCACTAACTAGTCTTCAATCAAAAGGCAGAGAAACTCCACTAGGAAATAGTGGATACTTCACTTGTTTTCCCATTGTTCATCGATTTGCTAGAGCAGGCACCAGTAACATCTCCATATGTCCTGTCACACCAGCCCAGGTATGCTGGTCCAGAGACTCTCAGATATGGGGCAGAGCTGTTTCTTGCTCTTCCTGTGCCCAGCCGTTCATGAGGCAGTCGGGAGGCATGGCGGGTTCTAGCCCTGGCCCACCACCACGGCAGAGCCTCACAACAAGCCAGACCACCCCCTCACTCCACGGGCACCGCCATTTTCCACATTTGGACTTCCCTCTCATCAGAACTCCACCCAGCAGACCAGCCCATCACAGCCCGGATCATCGACACCCACCCTGCAACAGTTTCTTCCTCAATCCGGCCCAGAACTCCACCCAGCAGACCAGCCCATCACAGCCCGGATCATCGACACCCACCCTGCAGCAGTTTCTTCCTCAATCCAGCCCAGATATCACAGAGACTCACAGACATGGGGCAGAGCTGCTACTGGCTCTCTCTATGCCCAGCCACTCACGAGGTGCCTGGGAGGGGATGGTGTGTTCTAGCCCTGGCCCGCCACCCCATCAGAGCCTCACAATAAGCAAGACGACCCCCCCACTCCATGAGGGCCTCCATTTTCCACATCCGGACTTCCCCCTCATCAGAACTCCACCAAGCAGACCAGCCTATCACAGCCTGCCTCGAGCGGCCTATTTTGGTCACACAGTTCATCAATAAATGCTGGATTTAGAGATGACTACAAGAATATGCTACCCGCACGGCAGAGCCTGGCAAGCTACCCGTGTCTGATTTGTTATGCCAAATACCAGTAACAATTATAGACCTCATTCCCATGACCTGATGGAATGGTTTGAGGCTCTTTATGTTCCTGGAACAAGCAGGTGCCCTTGGGCTCTACTTGCATAAGACAGGACATATGGAGATGTTACTGGTGCCCGCTCTAGCAAATCGATGATGAAGCGGGAAGACAGTGACAGTGACATGTCCTGTCACATGCTAGACAGCCCAAGGGCATCTGCTCACTCTAGGAACATGAAGAGCCTCAAACCATTCCTTCAGATCATGGGAATGAGGTCTATGATTGTTACTGGTTTTTGGCATATCAAATAAGACAAGGGTAGCTTGCCAGGCTCTGCTGTGCTGGGTGGGATACTCTTTTAGTAGCCTCTCATCTTGTACTTTTCTCATCTCATGCATTTATTGAAGATGGGGAAAGATCAGCTTTTCTGCTGGGTGGAGCTCTGACGAGCTGTGGAGTTCAGATGTTGAACTTGGGTGACAGGAGAACAGGCCAGGACTGGCAGGATCCTTGGGACTCAGCTCTGAGTCTCTCAGTTCCCTCTTCCCTCTATGTTGGCTTCATTCCCGGTCTTCGAGGCTACAGGTTTCTCCCCCTCCCCCAAGGTTGCCCCAAGTGCCTGAGGAGGCCTCATAGGTTTGGTGGGAGAAATCAGGGAGTCAGCCATGAAGAGGTTTCAGAGCAACGCTTGGTGCATAACAAGCACTTAAGTAAGTGCTGGCTGAAGCTGTATTAATTAAGTCGTTCACTTATTCATGAGCCTCTGGGCTTGAACGTGACTGCTCTAAGCTGGTCTTGAGACCAGCACCTCTCTTGCATGGGTTCTGATGAGCTGTGGGGTTTGCACAACGAAAACAGCGGCTATAATGGTGAGAGAGTCTCATCCGGCTGCTTCCGAGGCCCTACAGAGGTGATGGGCCAATATCTAAAACCCATCTTGCCTCCTGGGAGCCTCATGGTCAGCTGAGCTAGGGGAGAGCTAGATGGCATCTCTCCCCCTGCATCTGAGTCTCTGCATCATGGCCGAGAGCCCCGAGGCAGTTAGTGTATACTTAAAGCACAAAATGCAGAAAAGAATGATAGTAATTATGGGACCTAATAATGATGTTTAAAGCTTATGTGCTATAATCTTAAGAAGAAGATAAACCTAGAACTCTTGAGATAAAATGCATGGCATTTCATGGCGGATATGATTAGAAAGCACAAACAAAAAGAGACTAATTGAACCTAACAATTTTATTAAAGACAGATATGTATGAGGGAAAAAATAAAATAGGCCATGGGGGCTGGAGCGATATCCCAGCGGGTAGGGCGTTTGCCTCGCACGCGGCGCCGGCCTGCGCCGGCCCGGGTTCGATCCCCGGCATCCCATATGGTCCCCGAGCACCACCAGGAGTAATTCCTGAGTGCATTGCCAGGTGTGACCCAAAAAAGCAAATAAAATAAAATAGGCCAAAGAAACAAATACCAAAGACATCCACACCTAGAATTCATTTTTTTAATTTTTTTCTCTTTCAATCCTTCCCTTTTATCTTTTTCTTTTGTAATTTTATTATACCACTGTGAGATATACAATTACAAAGCTGTTCATGATTGGGTGTCAGTCACATGGTGTTCCAGCACCCAACTCTCCACCACCTTTTCAATATCCCCAAATTCCATCCTCCCTCCCCCAGTCTGCCACTATGGTAGGCATTTTTCTTCTCATATCTCTTGCCTCTCTCTCTCTCTCTCCTTCTCTTTCTTCTCTCTCGGTTTCTTTCTCTCTTTCTCCCTTTCTCCCTTCTCTTCCAAGTTGTGGTTTGCAATACATATATTTAGGGGTTATCATGTACACTGCTTTGCCTATATTCTTCAGTACTAGTCTCGCTACCATTTCCAACAATTGTTAGCACACTGCCCAACCTCTGACCTCCACTCACTCATGTTAGATTCCAACCATTGATAAGAACTCCTGGGCTATATATATTACCTGACCTTGGATATTGGTCTCATATTATTTGTTTTATATCCCAGAAATTAACACAGTCATTCTATATCTGTCCTTTAATTTCACTCAGCATGATACTCTCCATGTCCATACATTTATAGGCAAATTTCATAACTGCATTTTTTCTAACAGCTGCATAGTATTCCATTGTATAGATGTACCACAATTTATTCATCCAGTCGTCTGTTCTTGGGCACTCATATTTTTTCTAGACTCTTGCTATTGTTATAGTGCTACTATGAACATAGAAGTGCAGGTGGTGTTTCTGCTGTGTGTTTTTGGGTCCCCAGGGTAAATTCGAAGGAGTGGTATTGCTGGGTCAAATGAGAGCTAAATTTTTACTTTGTGGAGGAATTGTCCATATTGTTTTTCAAAAGGGCTGGACCAGTTAACATTCCCACCAACAAGAATTCATTTTTAAAAGATAACAATAAATTTTTTATTTCAATAATTTTGCTTTTATGTCAATGCCTAAATTCACCTAAAAAGATATAGTGACCATATGGATTAGAAAACTGAGTACAATCTTCTGACTACAAAAAAATACATGAGTGATCAGAGACAGAAATAGCTTATTGTACTGTAGCATGAAGGTTGCCCAGGTTTGTTCTCCAGCCCCATGCCATCCAAGAAATCCTGGGAACAACCCTGAGCTCAGAACAAGGCATAAGTCCCAAAGTACAAAAAGTAAACACTGCTATATATTTCCTATATTTTCTCCAGGCCACTAAACAACAACACTAAGAGACACACTTAATCTGTCATGATAAACACAGGCTCAGAGTAAAAATCTGAATTAACAATCATACAGGGAAAACCGTCTAAAAAGGGATGGGCTAGACAGAGTTTTATATATAAGACATTTACTTGAAATTTTAAAAGTTTTTAAGTTACAGAGTGGATACTATATAATGATCAATAAAATGTAACATTCATGAATACATATGCATCAAATAAAGGAGCATCACAATATGCAAAGCAGATAACAGGTACAGAGGAAAGGAGGAGGAGGAGAATTCAGGACCATATCTCACTACTAGGTAGATCAACAAGACAGAAAAATCAATAATTAAACTGTTGATGAAGAAATAAAAGACCTGGATTTAACAGTTATATACAGAGCTTTCTTCTCCCCACCAAGAAAATGAATCTACTTTCTTCTCCAGAGCACAAGAGACGACCATGGATGGATGAGAACAATGGGGAAGACCATGACCTAGAGAATTACATAGCCATTCTATAGGAAAAACCATGTGCATGGATAGAGTCTTCATACAATCAATAAGATATAAATGGCAAAAACAAATCTTCTCAGGATACAATGCTCTGAAGATGGAAGTAACCACAAACAGAAATCCAGAAAAAAATGAAATACTAGGTAGCTGCACAACATACTACTGAATAATCATCATGAAATCAAAGGATAAATAAGACTTTCCCTAGTTCCGAATGAGAATTAAGACATATGCCAAAACACACGGGATACACCAAAAGCTATACTGAGGGAAGTTCATACCAACACGTGTCTATTAGGAAATGAGAGCTGATACATATGAATAACTAACATTGCTTCTCAAAAGACAATAAAAAGAACAAATAAAGCACATAGTAGGAGGAAAATAAAAATAAGTGTGGAAAGAAGCAATACATAAATTAATGATAATACCAGCATAGAACTGAGCATTGAAAGTAGGCAAAAGGATATACATGAAAACCTCAAACAGTATGGATTCCAAGTCACAGTGTATAAAAGAAGGAATAGAGAGATAGATAGATAGATGATAGATAGATAGATAGATAGATAGATAGATAGATAGATGATAGATAGATAGATAGATAGATAGATAGATAGATAGATAGATAGATAGATAGATAGATAGATAGATAGATAGATAGATAGATAGATAGATAGATAGATAGATAGATAGATAGATAGATAGATAGATAGATAAAGAGAGAATGAAAATTGCCTGCCATAGATACAGGCTGGGGGAGGGGGAATCATGGGACATTGATGGAGGGATATGGGCACAGGTGGAAGGATGGGTGCTGGAATACTGTATGACTGAAACCCAAATATGAACACTTTTATAACTGTATATCCCACGGTGGTATAATAAAAAAGTAAAAAAGAAATGAGTTAAGTGAGAGTTCTCCAACTGAGGTCTGTCATCCTCATTCACATTGCTGTTTATTTTACATCTTATCCTTTAAACACTTCCTAATTTGAAAAATGTACCAGGAAAGAAGTCTGGCGTGTAAAATACCGATTTGAATGGAAGGTCTGTGTATTTAGATTTCTTCAGAAAGCTAGGTATGTAGTCACACTGTACAGAGAACACGGAATAAAATATCACTAAAAATAAAAAATAATTAAAAAAGACAATATAGAAAATAAAAACAAAAACAAAAGATGAAAGAAATCAAAGAATGGCTCTTTTCTGAATGAATAAACAAGATAAAAATGACAAAACATTTGATCTTGAATGACAAAACCCAGTTGGTATAAGACTTGGGGTAATAAAGAGAAAGACTAGAGGTAACATAGGGAGAGTGATGGAGAATCTTGGGCACTTTAGTGATGGTGAGGGGCAGTAATTGTGTATCAATAACAACTGTTAACACTATCATAAATATATTACCATGTTACCTAAACTATGGTAATATATAAATAAAGGAACATATCAGATGAACAAAAACTCTTGTTAGACTCTCAAATAAAAAAATGAAAGAAAATACTAATAAGTTCTATCAGAAATAAAGTGGAAGAGAAATCCAAAACATAAAATATCATACAAGACTATAATGAAGAACATTATGCCACTAAATTGGAAAACTTAACAGAAAATGAGCATTACAATCTTCCAAGACTGGATTAGGAGGAAGAAGAAAACTTGAACATACCAATTACTTCTGTGGCAATAGAGAAAGCAATACAAAAAAATTCCTCTTTAAAACAACAGTTTAGGTACAGACAGGTTCACTAGTGAATCCTTTCAAATACTCAAAGAGGACCTACTCTTCATTTGGCTCCAGCTACTGCAGAAAGTAGAAGTGGGAATCCTCCTGAATAACTTCATTGAGATCAATATAACCAAGATACCTACCAGATCAGACATCACCAACAAAGAGAACTGTCGTCCAACTTCTTTGGAAACAAAGATGTAAAAAGCTTCAAAAAAAAACTTAACGAATGATAATGGAGAAGAGAGCTTAGTGAATGGGATGGAGGGTAAAATAATTGCCTTGCATGCAGGTGACTAAAGTTTTATCCCTAGTACCTCATATTATCCTACAAGCACTGTCAGGAGTGACCTCTGAGTACAGAACCAGAAGCACACCATGAATACCACTAGGTAAATACTCAATTCGGCCCTGAAATCTTAGTGAGGGAAATTTAACAATAAATGAAATGAATCATATACCATGATTATACATCCTGAGATTTACCTCAGAGATGCATAGATATTTCAATATACAAATATCAATTAAAGTGATACAGTACATTAATAAAAGGAGAGATTAAAAACTACATGATCATATCAGTAGACACAGATAAAACATTCAACAAAATTCAAGCTCATATATGATTAAAAACATTAGGAAAATAGGGACTTAGGGGACTTATTTCAATATAGTAAAAGTCATTTATAACAAACTTACAGCCAAAATAATAACAGTGAAAAATTGAAAGCCTTTCCTCTAAGATCTTTCATAATGTAAGGAGGTCCACTCTCACCACTATTATTTAACAAAGGATTAGTAGTCTTAGTTACAGTAATTATGTAAGAAAAATTAGAGATAAATATTTGTAAAAAAATCAAACTATCATTATTTCCAAATAATTTAACATCATTTTTATAAAACAATAAATAGCCTATCAAGATTCCTAGAAAAAATAATCTTTTATAGTAAAGTAGTGGGCCATAAAAATCAATGAATGGAAATTTGTTTCATTATTATATATGAAATGATATAAAAAGGACAGAATTTTTAAATAGCATTTATGACTCTTCTCAAAGAAAGTATCACAAATAGAATAAATCATACTTGACCATAAGCTTGTCAAGTTCCTAGGAATAAACATAAGAAGATTAAAAAAGCCATATTTAGTGAAAATTATAAATTACTACTCAAAGAAATAAAGAATACAAGAAAACGAAAATATTCCTTCTTCATGAATTGAAAGAATTAATATAATTAAAATTTTATATCTTATATTTATATCATATGAATTTGATTGATCTTTATCAAAATCACCATGACATTCTTCAAGGAGATAGAACAAAGCTTTCAAAATTTGTTTGGAGACATAGAACTCTCAGAAAATACAAAACAACTCTAAGATGAAAAAAAAAAGATTGGAAGCTCTGCATTCCCAGGCTTGAAACTGTACTTTAAAGCTATAGTAACCAAAACTGTTTGATACTGTCATAAAGATAGACTATCAGATGAATGGAACAGAATTGAAAGCTAAGATATAAGCCCTCAGAAGTATGGAGAGTTTATTTACAACGAAATGGTTAGGTACAGTAAGTGGAATTTCTTCTCAAAATGGTGCTGGTAAAACTAGTTATCCTCATGCAAAAAATATGAATCTAGACCCATAACTCACAGATACAAACCATGCACAAAGATGAATTCAAAATGTAGCAAAGACTTGAAGGTCAGATCTATATTCATAAGATTCACTAAGGAAAACATTCGCACAACTCGCAATATTTACTCTAGGGAAGCCTAATGAGAGACTCCACTGGAAAAGAAATAAATGAGACTACATCAAACTAAAAATATTCTGTATGTCAAAAGAAATGATGACTAAAAAATTAAATGATACCCTAACTGAATGGGAACAAATATTAATACATTACACATTTGACAAAGAACTAATAATATCTAAGATACAGATCAATAAAGCACTCATAAAACAACAACAAAACAAACAACCCCATTAAAAATGGGGACAGGAGAGGATTTAAAAACATTCTTTCAATAAAGGACATATGCACATTCTTATTAATTGCTGAGTTTAGAACAGTGGCAAAGATATGAAATCAACCTAAGTGTCCAACAGAAGATAAATGAACTAAGAATATGTGGTATATACAAACAATGGAATATTATGCAGCTTCAAGAAATGATGAAATCATGCAATTTGCAACAACCTGATTTGAACCAGAAGATAGCATGTTGAGTGATCACTTGATCACTTGATCACTTGAATCCGTTATTCATCAATTTGCTCGAGAGGCGCCAGTAAGATTTCCATTGGACCCTATCACGTTCCAATGTAGCCCTATGGCACCTGGTTGATTCAGGAATATGAAAAGCCTCAAACCGTTCCTTCAGGGTCTTGACAAGGAAGTCTGACCATCTTGTAGGTGGGCGGCCACGTGATCTTTTGATATCCCGTGGGATCCAGTCGGTAACGGCTCTAGTCCAGCGGTTGTCTCCAAATCGCATTACATGTCCAGCCCATCTGATTTTCGATGCCTTGGCAAACGAGACAGCATCCTTGATTCTGGAATAGCGACGGAGGTCAGAACTCCAGATTCCTTCTCTCACTTGAGTGAGGCGTGATATTCCAAGCATAGCTCTTTCGATTCCTCTCTGGGAGACCCGAATAGCATTCTCATCCTGCTTTCGTAGGGCCCAGGTCTCTGAGGTATATGTTAATGCAGGGAGAAAGGTGGAGTCAAAGAAATGTGCCAGGAGACAGAGGTTCTTTGTCCTTTTAGCTATTTCTTTGATGCCTTTGAAGGCATTCCATGCCGCTCTCTTCCTCCTGCGCAGCTCAGGTTTTAGGTCGTTCATCATGTTGATTTCTCCACCTAGGTACACATAATTGCTGCATTCAGAGATGTTTGTTCCATTGAGAGTGAATGGGGCCTCTGGAACTAGTTCATTCTTCATAAACATGGTTTTCTTTAGATTCAGCTGTAGACCTATCTTTCCACATTCTCGGTCGAAGTCAGCCAGCATTTGTGCCGCTTGGCTAATGTTTGGTGTTATTAGAACGATGTCATCAGCGAGCGGAGGTGGTGTAGTTCCGACCTTTCATCTTCACTCACATTCCTTCCCATTCTAATTGTCGCATCATGTTCTCGAGGGTGGTGCTGAAGAGTTTTGGTGAAATGGTATCACCCTGTCGAACCCCTCTTACTTCATTTATGTTGAGTGAAGTAAGACAAAACAAGAGAGACAAACACAGGATGATTTCACTTATCTGTAGAATATAGAAGTAGATGATGAAACATAATGTAGTATAAAGGGAGGATACCTAGATCACCTTTGACCCTGAGCTTAGGGAGGAGAAGGACAGAGAAGGAAAGAAATCAAGGGGGATAAAGAAGATGAGAAAGGGCAGTAACATGAGAACAGGTGTCAGGGCTTCAGTTATACCAGTGATATAGGTGAGTGCTATTGCCATATACCCAATGCACAGAAAACATAACAAAAATAATAAAAACATTAAAACAAAAACCATGAGACCTAAGCTGCAACCACTGAACTATCAAGATGGCAGGTTTGGGGCTAGGGGGTATTGGGACTAAGGGTGGGTATGGGAACACTGGTGGAGGGAAGTTGACATAGGTGGTGGGACTGATGTTGAAATAGGCTGAAAACTCAATTATCATTAACTTTGTAAATCGTAGTTCTTCAAATAAAAATATTTTTAAAAATAGGGAGAGGAGCGGAACAGACACTTCCTCATAGAAGTTATAAATATGGCCTACAGGTATCATCATCTGCCTTGCACAAAGCCAACCTGGGTTTGGTCTTGGCCACTCCCAGCCCCAAAAGAAATGTTTTTTTTTCGTTTATTTATTTTTAATATTGTTTTCTGATTTATTAGACTTCTGGTCATTATAATATTATTTATGGACAATAAAACTGCCTCAAAATTGCCCACCCAAACCTCCGCTACTGTCCTTATGTCACCTCTACTCTAGTTTCTTTCACTCCCCTTCCTCTACTAGTTGGTAATTGTTTTTGTATTTTAGTGCCAAGTATTTGTCATTGTTTGATCCGGTCAATTCTCGTTTGTCTCTGAATTCTGCAGATCAGTGCGATCATCTGGTATTTGTCCATCATCCTATGACATATTTCACTTAATATGACAACATCCAACCACAATATAGTAAAGTGCATGATTTTGTATTTTCTAACAGCTGCATAATAATCTATTGTGTACATATACTACAAATTTCATTCATCTGTTCTTGAACATTGAGTCATTTCTATATCCTAGCTATTATACTTCAATGGAATATATATACGATATCTTTTGGAATTATTGTTTTTGTATTTTAAGGATAGATTCCAAGAAGTGGAATTCAGCAACATATGTAAGTTCTATTATTACTTTTAAAAAAAAACATCTCTATAGTACTTTCCTTAGAGATGGAGCTGGATGACGTTCTTACCAAGGGTTCCTTTATCTTAACATTCCCACCATCGCTGCATTTTTTCCAGTCTGTAATATTTTCCATTCTCAGTCATATATGTGACATATTATTGTTTTGTTGCATTTACTTAATAGTAAAGTTATGATGAGCACTTATACATATGCCTGCTTGGGGAAAATATTCATTTATTTCCTCTCCAGATTTTTGGATGGAATTATTGGATTTAAAACTTGTTTTGAAATGAAGTGATAAAATTTGCCTATAAATGGATGGACATGGAGAGGATCATGGTGAGTGAAATTAGCCAGAAGGAGAGAGACAGATATTTATTTGCATTTACTACATTTATTTGCATAACATAAATATATATATACATATTATGATACCAGTATCCAAGGTCAGGTTAAATGTGGATCAGGAGGTCTTGCCAAAGGTCGAAAATACCCCAAATGTGTGGGAGCAGAGGTTAGGTAAGACAGAGAAAGGAACAGTGGACCAATGATTGTCGAAAGTCTATTACAATCCACAACATGTAAGAGAGGGAGAGAGAGAGAGAAGAGAGAGAGAGAGAGAGAAAAGAGATAGAGAATCTGCCATGGAGGCAGGCTAGGGGAGGGGGGAGGGTATCGGGGACATTGGTGGTAGGAAGTGGGCACTGGTGGAGGGATGGGTGTTGGAACACTGTATGGCTTGAAACCCAAACATGAACATTTTTATAATTGTCAAACATAAATAAAAAAAAAATTTAAAAAAAATCTATGGCCAAAATAAGGTAATTTTTATAGCAAACAGTAGTACATAGCATAAATATTTAATAATATAGAAATTAATCAGTAAATCATGATTTTCCTATAAAAATTTTGTTTTGAGTGGTTCATATATACCTTGGATGTTAGCCCTTTATCTAATGCATTGTGTGCAAATATTTTCTCTAATTCAGTAGGTGTCATTTTATTTTAACATGTTTCTTTTGTCATGCAAATTTTTAAAAATTTTGATGCTTGTCTCATTTATTTAGTTTGTTTTTGTTGTGGTTGTGTGACTCTGGAAAAAATCATCGATGATATCTCTGGGGTCAGTTTCCTGAAAAGTTCTGCACTTATTTTTTTTAATGTATTTTATGAATTGTAGTCTATGCTTCAGGTCTTTAATCCACTTTGAGTTAACTTTTGAGTATAGTGTGAGATTCAGTTTGGTTCCAGTTTCACTTTTTTTACATGTTGTTCTTCAGTTTTCCCAACATTATTGGATGATGAGAATTTCCTTGCTCCACTTCATATACCTAGATCCTTTGTCATACATATATATATACAGAAACTTTGACAAGGAAGAAATTTGAATGGCCAAAAGGCATACGAAAAAAATGCTCATCATTACTAATCATCAGAGAGATGCAAATCAAAACAACAATGAGATATCACCTCACACTACAGAGACTGGCCCATATTCAAAGGGTAAAAGCAGCAAGTGCTGGCATGGATGTGGGGAAAAGGGGACTCTCATACATTGTTGATGGGAATGTCGACTTGTACAACCTTTCTGGAAAACAATATGGCATTCCTCCAAAGACTAGAAATTGAGCTCTCTTTTGACCCAGCCATACCACTCCTGGGAATATACCCTGGGAAGCCAAAAACACACAGTGGAAACACAATCTGCACTTTTGTTTTCATAGCAGCACTATTCACAATAGCCATGACCTGGAAACAACCAGTGTGCTCGAGAACTTATGACTGGATAAAGAAACTGTGGTACATCTACACAATGGAATACTATGCAGCTGTTAGGAAAAATGAAGTTATGAAATTTGCCTATAAATGGATGGACATGGAAAGGATCATGTTGAGTGAAATTAGTCAGAAGGAAAGAGACATAGAATGACTCCATTTATTTGCATGACATAAATATATCAGGTGGTCTTACCAAAAGTGGAAATTACTGCAAACCTGAGGGAATCAGAGGTTAGGTAAGACAGAGAAGGGAACATGTGTGAATAAATGTCGAAAGGGCTGATACCACCATAGAACTGAGCATTAAATACAGGCAAAAAATGCACATGATGGCTTCCAAGTGTATGTAGTGCAATCCACAATGTGTAGGAGAAGAAAGAGAGAGAGGGAGAAAGAAAAGAGATAAAGATCCTGCCATTTAGGCAGGCTATGGGAGGGGGAGGGAATTCGGGACATTGGTGGTGGGAAATGGGCACTGGTGGAGGGCGGGGTGCTGGAACACTATGTGACCGAAACCTCCAAACATGAACAACGTTGTAATTGTATATCTCACGGTGGTATAATAAAATGTTTAATTAAAAAAAACCCAAGCAACCCCCTCCCCAAATCCAGAGTTATAATACACAATTTATTTTTAAAATAAAAAGAAAGTGAAATAATAAAAAATATGAGAATTATTAAAAAGAAATTGTTAAATATGCACAATAAAATACTATTCACTAAAGGAAAAGATGAAATCTTGCATTTTGCTTTAACTTGGAAAGATATGGGGGGGTGTCATACTAAGTCAGTAGAGTCAGAAGGAGAAAATAAATGCTAAATGATCTTGTTCAAGTATGTAGCATAAATAAATCATGTAAGAGAATAGACAGTGGCCAGTTGAAATAAATACCGAGATATTGCCAACACTTTCTATCACGTTGCAGTACATGTAGGAAAAGGATATATCTTAGGAAAATTAAGTCTGATACAATAGCATAGTAAGTGTAAATTAATATAATACTATTGTAGACCACTGTACTTGTTTAAAACAATTTTTAAATGAGAGAAACAATTTCAGGGTAACAATGTTGGTGAAGAAAAGCTATTTATAGAATTTCAGCTAATGTAAACAGAATGATATTATAAAACGTCATTTCCTAACTTTATTAAATAGAGGACATATGCAGGAATCAATGCGTTATAAATACTGGAAAATGTTGATTGGAATATTTATAATAGAGAGATAGGTTGAAAGAGAACAGCCACTCCAAAATAAAAGTAGGCCAATGTTAATTGTGATATTTATAATGCAGAGATAGGATAAAATAGAGCAACCACTCGAAACTAAAACTAGGCCAACCAATTGTTATGTGATACAGGATATAAAACAATGTGAAATTTAAAAAAATATGAATTTAAACACCACTCTATAGTTAACATAGTGGATTTAGGTAAAATGTCAACAGCAAAAAATAACACAATTACTGTAACACAATTACAGAGCTTGAAAATACCTTCAGGACAAAAGATCTGGTGTCTCTAATAGTCAATGGCAGCAAGAGAAAAGAATATATTATAAATATATGAGCTATAAAAGAGAAACATTAAATGTAATGTATGGACACTATTTGGAACAAACTAAACATGAGACAATTTATAAGCAATCAGGAAAACTTAGTTTCTGGATTTCATACTTAGTTCTTCACACGTACACATGCATGTGAACACATACATACACATATAGACAACTATTTTATCAAGAATGAAGATATCATTGTTTTTATTGTAAAGCTCAAATTATTGGTAATACATACTGAAAAAAATGCAGGTGAGAACAAGATATCTTATTCAACATAAAAAAGAAAATAATGGTAAATTTTTTAAAATCAGGAAATCAAACTGATGAATATTTAAAATTACAAAATATGGGCTTGAGAGACAGTCCTTGCCTTGCATGCAGCCTACCAAGGTTGGTGTATAGCACCCATATGGTCCATAATTCCTGCCAGAAGCGAGCCCTGCGTGCAAATCCAGGACAAAGTCCTGATCTCCTTCAGGTGACCCTAAACCCTCCCCCACCCAAAACTGCTGAAGTTGAGGAAGATGTATATATGAATCAATGGTACTTTGTTCTGGACTGTTTTACAACAACATTCTGTATGAATTATAAATCAATATGATTATATAATTAAAGAATTTATCTGTATATTTTACTTAGAAAAATTTGATATTGAGATACTATTTTCCCCCCCATTAGGTTTCAGGGATTGAACCCAGGTATTTTTTAATAGATTCAAAGTATGCGCTGATCCTCTTCATCACTAACCATCAGGGAGATGCAAATCCAAACAATATCAGACCTGAATCAATAAAGTATACGTTGAAGAAAATTCAGGAAAAAAACCCTCTATGACATTGAAGCTAAAAGCATCTTCAAAAAGGAAACACCACTAACAAAGAAATTGGAAGAAAAGATAACTATATATGGGGCTATATGAAACAAAAAGCTTCTTCACCTCAAAATAAATGGTGACCAAGATACAAAGACAGTCCACAGAATGGGAAAGAATACTCACCCAATACCCATCTGATAAGGGGTTAATATCCAGGATTTCAGCACTGGTAGAACTTTACAAGAAGAAAACGGCCAACCCCATCAAAAAATGGGGAGAATAAATGAACAGAAACTTCCAAATAGAAATATCTAAGGGGCAGGAATAGTGACATTTAAATAGGGCGACGCAGCCAATCTCTCTGACACTATGGTTCACCTAGGTGGACAGCAGTCTCTTTAGTCACTCAATGTCCAGGCACATGGCAGGACATGGGTGCGATGGCAGCAGCTCTGGAGACAAAGCAACAGCTTTTCAGTGACATTTAAATCCAGACTCAGATCTTCATTTTACTCTTGCATTTGTTTAATTAAAATTAATTAGCTGGAGAATGACTCAGATTACTGTGGTATTTAGATTTTTTAATTGTATGTTCATGTTACATATACTAACCTCTGTTCTATAAATAACAAACCTAAATTAAAGAATGAAAAAGAAATCTAAGCCCACAGTCCAAATTATTTCCTGACCATTGAACATGCCTAAATATTAAGGGTTTAAAACCAAATATCCCCAGAATTTAAAACGATAATTTTCCTAAAATAATTATGTGGTAATTAACACAAGGTATTTAGAGTAAAATATAGAGTCCTCTTAATTTCCCTTTCAAATTCCCAAAATAAATGTTTGGGTCCCACCCAGCAATGCTCAGTGGTTACTCCTGGCTCTGCACTCAGGAATTACTTCTGGCAGTGCTCCGGGGGACCATATGGGATGCCGAAGATGGAACCCGGGTCAGCTGTGTGCAAGGCAAATGCCCTACCCATTGTGCTATCGCTCAGGCCCCCACAAAATAAAATTTTAAATGGATAATAAAACACCAAAATAATTCATAAACTATGTCCTTAAAAGTAATCCTCGCTGTAAAAAAAAACAATTATAGACATTTAGAGCAATTTCTTATAACAAGGCCCTAATTTAAATACTGTATTTGTAAAGTGCTTGTGAAAACAATGCAAAACATACAATTTTGTTTTGTTTTGGGATCACACCCAGTGGTGCTCAGAACTTACTCAGAGCTCCTCAGTGATCACTCCTGGTGGGCTTGGGGGACCATTTGGGGTGCTGGGATCATGCCCAGGCTAGCCTGTGCAAGCAAGTGCCTTACCTGCTGTACTATATCTTTGGCCCTAACCAACTATTGCAACCATTAAGCAATTGGGAAACTAAAAGTTTTCCGGATTCCTTGTATTCCTTGTTAATAAACAGTAGTCCTTATACAGCTATGTATTTACTGTTGAGTGACCTTCAGAGAGTACCAAGAAGTCTCAGAACTGCTGCCATTTGTGGGTGGCTGCGCTTCATCTCAGTCACCAATAGTAAAAGCAACGTGCAAATCTGGCACAGGAAGAAAACCAGATACCTTGATAGATGAAGCCCTATCCCAAAATAGAATGATAAATAAAGAACTGCAACAGTGTACCACTGTGTTACTGAGCAACTAAATACTTAGAATATCCACACATGTGTTATCTTAATCTTTTATTAATTATTTGAGTTCGATTTTTCCTTAAAATTCCAGAATAAATTCATGGATACTGGTTAGAAATGAATGGTACAGCTCCCAAATGAAGATGAATTTCATCAATTAAGGGTGAAATTACTGAGCAAATTACTTTAGGAAATAAGAGTTACGAAATAAAAACAAATTTTCCAAGTGTTTCTAGAAACTTTTAATTGATATATTAAAGAATAAGGCTTTTATAAAATTATCACATCATTTGTGTGGGAAGGAGGCAATGATAAGAGTAAAAGCCACTTCAGATAATTTTTAGAGCTAAGAGCTTTTGTTTTGTTTTACCTACACCTATGAACAAAGTGATCTAAAGTCTCCTAACTACTTTTAAAATTCCATTTAGGGTCAACATAATTAGTACCGGCTGAGGGAGCAGGTATGGGGTGGGGGTGGGTGGGAAATGAGGGTCTTTGGTGGTGGGAACACACTAGTGGTGGGACTGTGTTGAATGATGAATCTTTCTAAAAACTATTGTGAAAAACTTTCTATTTTGTAAAGCATGGTGTTTTAATAAAACAAAATAAAATTCCATTTAATGCACTTTTACAATTTTGAAACAAGAAAATACTTTTATTTTCAAATATGAGCAAAGATTTAATCTAGAAACCATCACCTCCACTTTGTTTCATGCTCTTTTATGACAATGAAGACATATTTTTTCTTGTTAAAAACTATCTCACAATTCAAGCTTACTATTTATTTTCAACCCTTTGAGAAAACATAAGATTAGCTACATTATATCACTTACTAAGAAGACAAAGTTGAATGCAAAAATCAAGATATATAGCTCCTACTATTCAGTAGTACATTGTCCAGTAGAAAGACAAACAAGCAAATATACAAGTGACCTGGGGACGGAGTGATAGTATAGCATTTGCCTTGCATGCGTCCAACCAGGGTTCAATTCCCAGAATCCCATATGGTTCCCAGAGCACCACTAGGAGTAATTCCTGAGTGCAGACCCAGGAGTAACCCCTGAGCATTGCTGGGTGTGACCAAAATAATAAATAAACAATTGACCCATTCATTATATGAGCTGGATTCCTGGGATAGGAACAGATATCAAGTTTCCCTACACCACCTATTATACTGCTTTGTTATATTCCCTCTCTAGAAGAATCTTATGAAGCAACCAAAAATTTTCAAGATATCTTTAGATATCAACATATAGTTTAAACTATGAAAATTATAGCACCATTTCAGAATAAAGCTTCAATATCATTCCTAAAGTTGAGGCATAAGTTCAAAAGAGGTAAAATTAAAAAAAAAATTTGTTCTGTTCCTTAATTATGACTCTGCATACTTCATTATTCCAGCTGACCAATAATCATTATTTCCCAAATAATCATCCACTATCACGGAGGTGTGATGGTTTGATACTTATAGTACCCCTTACTTACTACTCCAAATAAAAAATGGTTTCATGGATGGGAAAACTTGTTTGCAATTAATGTAAAAATGCTAATTAAAATTTTTGAACATCAGGGGCTGGAGTGATAGTACAACAGGTAGGGTTCTTGTATTGCATGTGGTTGACCTGGATTCCATTTCTGGCACATGTTATGGGTACCTGAGTACCACCAGAAATGATCCCTAAATGCGGAGACAAGTGTAAGCTCTGTGTACAGCTGAGTCTGACCCAAAAATCAAACAAAAAATATTTGAGGAATAATTAATAAATACATAAGAGATTTTGTTTATTCCAAGTAAGTGTAAGATATGACTAGCTTTCAAAGCAAATCACAAAGTTGGTACTGGTAGGAATACTATGGGAAAAATTGCAATATATAGTTTACATTTTTGAGGAAATGTTTCTCCCATTTGGTACTTCCAATACTATTTTCCTAACTGATATTTTCAACAATTGCAATTATATGGTTGGTTACCTGGATAACTTCCTCTCCACTTTACTTCATTCAATTAATAACACCATGAACACAATTCAATTGAGTGTATTATGCTTTATACAGTCCATATTCAAAATACTTTTAAGCTGCCAATAATTAAGGATCTTCAGTGCAAACTCTAAATTTTAATGGCTTTCATAAGTTGCTTGATAAAAGAGATTTCAAAACTAGCCGTGAAGGAAGAAATGGAAGAAAGAGGGCTAGTAGATATATATCGGGCCTTCCATCCCCAAAAGCTGAATATACATTTTCTCCAGCACACATGGAACATTCTCTTAGATCGCCTGCTGAGCCACAAAACACACCTCAACAAAATCAAGAAGACAGAAATTCTGTCAACTACTTTTCATACCACAAAGCACTGAAAATAGAAGTTAATCAAACACAGAAACAGTATCAAACCAAACACCTGGAAATTAAACAGCTCATTGCTAAACAACCAGTGGGTCATAGAAGAAATCAAAGAGGAAATCCAAAGATTCCTGGAAACAAATGAGAATGAAGACACAAACTATCAGAACTTGTGGGATACAGCGAAAGCAGTGTTAGAGGAAAGTCTATAGCTCTGCAAGCATTCCTCAGGAAAGAAGAAAGGGCCCACATAAACAATTGGAATTGGAGGCTTAAGATCTTAGAAAGTGATCAACAAAAGGTGCCCAACCCAGGCCGAAAGAAGAAAATAATAAAATTAGAGTGAAAAGCAACAAGCTGGAAGCCCAAAAAAACAATTCAAAAGATTAATGAAACCAAGAGCTTGTTCTATGAGAAATAATCAAGAACAAACCACTTGAAAGACTGACAAAGAAAGGGAAAGAGAGAACATAATTAAATAGAATCAGAAACAAAAGGGAGGGGCATCACAACAGAAACTCAAAAGATCACCATAAGTCATTATTTTGAAAGTCTGTATGCCACAAAACAAGAGATCCTAGAAGAAGAAATGAATAAATTTCTGAATTCCTATAGCCTCCTAAGGCAGAAAAAGATTTGGAATACAACAAGTCTATCACCATCGAGGAAATTGAAATAGTGATCAAAAGTTTGCCTAAACACAAAAGCTCAGGTCCAGAAGGATTCACCAGTGAACTCTTCCAAACCTTTAAAGAAGACTTACTGCCAGTCCTTTACAAGCTCTTTCAGGAAATAGAAGAAACAGAAACACATCCAAATAGCTTCTACAAGGTAAATATCACCCAAAGAAGACAGATATCACTAAAAAAGAAAACTCCAGACCAATTTCCCTGATAAACAAAAATGCTAAGATCTTCAACAAATATACAAGAAAATAGAATCCAACAACTCATCAAAAAGATAATACATCATGACCAATTAAGATTCACCCTGGGAATGCAAGGATGATTCAACATTCTCAAGTCAATCAACATAATACATCATATCAATAAGAGAAAAAATAAAACCATATAATCATATCAACAGATGCAGATAAAGCATTTGACAAGACCCAACACCCGTTCATGATAAAAACTCTCCATCAAATAAATTTGAGAAACTTCATGATTTTTCTCCTTATACTTTATGCACACATATACATAGTTAAAATTTGGGGAAAATTAAACTAGATAAAAATTATATAACTTTGAGGGGCCGGAGCGATAGCCCAGCAGGTAGAGCGTTTGCCTTGCACGCGGTTGGCCCATGTCGGCCCAGGTTCGATTCCTGGCATCCCATATGGTCCCCCCAAGCACTGCCAGGAGTAATTCCTGAGTGCAGAGCCAGGAGAAATCTCTGAGCATTGCTGGGTGTGACCCAAAAGCAAATATATATATACACATATATATACATATATATACATATATATACATATGTATATATATGTATAACTTTGAGATTGGGATAGCTTACTGGATAGAGCACCTGCCCAGCAATATGAGCAGTAGCCAAAGCTCCACATATGAAGGGCAATTTTGGTAATACTGATATTTAGATCTCCAGGCCACAGCAAAGTATGCAATTTCTGGCACACTACAGCCTAGTGTTCAAGCAGTACAACTAAAGTGTGCAGCCCCCAGTGAGCACACAGTACATGTGCAAGCATCATAAACAAGTGTGTGATTTCTTTTTAATTTTATTATATCACTGAGATAGATCATTACAAAGCTGTTCATGATTGGGTTTCAGTAACACAGCACCCATCCCTCCACCCCTCCACCAGTGCATAATTCCCACCACGAATGTCACAAGTTTTACACGACCACCACCTCCTGCCTGCCTCTATTACAGACACTTTTCTTCTCTCTCTCTCTCTCTCTCTCTCTCTCTCCTTTTTTATTAAAGTTTTCAGTACATTCACTGCAGGGTTATCATGTATATACCTTTACCTACTTTCAATTCTCAGTCTAGTATAGCATTACCATTTCCAACTTTTGTTGGTAAATTGGTACCTTCTCTATCTTACTTACTCTGTCCTCCACACACTAGTGGTAGATTCCAACAATTGAGAAGTCCGTCTGACCTCTCTTTTGAATAGCTTTGGATGTTAGTCTCATAATTTTTTATATATCCAAGTGTGTTGTGGTTTCTGGTGGGTGATCACATTAACAACAATAAAAAGAAAGGGGAATGGTAAAAGTAAGTATGTATGTATATATTTACATATATATGTATATATATGTAGTTACAAAAAATAGAGTAGCTACAAAAAATATGTATATATATATATATCTTTTTGTAACTACTCTATTTCCCGTTTATTTAATATTAGTACCTTTCCCTCTCTATAATGCTTAATGAATTCAAAAGCAACTAGCATGTATCCTAAAACTCATTTTGACCCTGGCTCACCCAGATCATTTCTATACCTAGAATCAGACTAAGAATTTATAAGTCAAATAAGGAAAAATCAACTAAATAAACAACTAAAATTCTGCATGATTTACTGTAATGAGTTCTAGAGAATGACCTTATTCCAAGTACCAGGTTTTACATATACAAATAAGAAATTAATTAGAGCAATTACTTCCAAACTATTTTTTAACCAAGAAGTGCATGGTGCATGGGAATTGTGCCGTATCCAGATGTCAGTGGGGCTACTATTTGTAGGTGAAGGAAATGAGAAGTACTTACAGATTCCCTGGTAAGACCTCCACTTTCACATTCCAGAAACTAATAACCTACCATATGTTATATTTTAATATTATATTTTAATTTTATTTTCTAAATAAGATTATTTACCTATATGAGAAAAAACATATCCTCAGATAAATGAAAGTTGTAGGACATTGCACTGGATGAATATTTTATCCTCTTAAAAACTGATTCAAGGGGCCGGAGCGATAGCCCAGCGGGTAGGGCGTTTGCCTTGCACGGCCGGCCCATGCCGGCCCGGGTTCGATCCCGGCATCCCATATGGTCCCCGAGCACCGCCAGGAGTAATTCCTGAGTGCAGAGCCAGGAGTAACCCCTGAGCATCGCCGGGTGTGACCCAAAAAGCAAAAAAAAAAATAAAAAAAAATAAAAACTGATTCAGAATAAGAACAGTAGTCTTAACTAATAGGAGTAAAAGAAATAAATAAAACCATTTGAGACAAAAAATACATTTGGCATTTTAAAATGAATATTGACACCATCCAAATATATTTAGGCCATCACTGTCACCATTAATCATCCCCATCTCCTGTCAAAGCTCCCACATCACTAGAATCAGAACCCCACAAGCATCTGCTAACAGCAACCTCAGGATTATTACCTCACATCTATTTTCCTACAAAAACCCATTTGTAGCTTTTAGACAGGAACGGAAGCCCAGTAAGTGTCTTCTAAGATTCCTGACTAAATGTGGCCATGGCTATGGTCACATAAGGGTATCTTTTGGAGTCCTTTAGAGGAACAATCCCAAGTCAATCTCTCAGATGACAAGTTGGCGGGGCAACGGGAAGTGACCTCTGGGGGGAAAATTGATTTCTACTAACTGATATCAGCTCCAGAGGGACAGACTCATGTTTAGAATGTTCGTGGAAAAGTGCTGTGCATGTCACACACAATTACTCTTCTTATGGAAGTTCCTGTAATAGATTTTGCAGTTCATACTATTTCTCACTGAGTTACAGATTTTAGAGGAAGGTAAAACTAGTCATTCTCTAGAAATTCAAACAAGAGAGTTTTATCTCAAAAGAATTTTATTCCTAGGTATTCCTAGGTAAATCTCCCCATGCTGAGCTGATCATGAGGCACCCAGGAGGGAAGGCTGGTTCTAGCACTGGCCTGCCATCCCAATTGAGCCTCGCAAGAAGCCAGAGGAACCCCCACATGATGAGGGCAGTCATTTTCAACAATCGGACTCCACAGCTCATCAGAGCTCCACCCAAGATTAAAGCAGATTCTCACAGTTGCGGTTCATCAGTAAATGCACGAGATGAGAGCCTACTACTGAGAGTATACCACCCCGCACGGGAGAGCCTGGCAAGCTACCCATGTTGTATTAGATATGCCAGAAAACACTAACAATTATAAACTTCATTCCCATGACCTGAAGGAATGGTTTGAGGCTCTTCATGTTCCTAGAGTGAGCAGATGACCTTGGGCTACACTAGCACATGACAGGACATATAGAAATGTTACTAGAGCAAATCGATGAACAACAGGAAGACAAGTGATACAAGTGAAATCCTAGGAATACTCAATGGTACAATGTGAAAATTCATTCCCTTACACATGGATGTGCGGTTTTCTTGTACTATGACATTGCTGTTCAAAAGATAATTAATCAAAAGTGTCTCTAAAGCCATGATTCGTAGACTTTACAGTTAACACAAATAGTTGACTCAAATTGATTCTTCACAATGCCCTGCAGAATGGGAAATCCTCTTAAATTTTTTGTTCATTTTTGGAACACACTGGGCAATGATCAAGGGTTACTCCTGGCTCTGTACTCATGAATTACTCGTGGTGTGCTTGAGACCACATGAGATGCTAGGGATGGAACCCAGGATGGCTGGGTTCAAGGCAAACACCCTAGCTTCTATACTATTGCCCTGTCTCCTGAACTTTTTTTAACACAACCTATGTGTAATACAGGGAGTATTCTTGGGCTTTCCCCACACTTTTTTCTCAATGTGAGTATCCTAATCTAAACTAACAAGAAAAGCAAGAATTCATAAGGATGCTCATCTAAACATGTTCTTCACTGATGTCCAAGAAACTGATGTCTGGATAGAAAAAAGCCAGAATTTCTTACGCTCTAATGGTCTAATCATTTAGCATGGTCCTTTCTACAAGGTCCCACTTGTAGCATCCTTGGGGTTTGCCTTTGTTCCCATGCAGTGTAACCCTCTGACAATAGTAAAGGATCTCATGACTATTTCTGGGTAGCACGCACCTGCTTTCACGCTCAAGCCAGATTAGAGGTGTGCTTTTCAGGCTAAGCCTGTATTAGTCTAGCGTCTACAGAAAAATATAACTAATGTGAGATATATATATATAATATAAAATATATATTATGTATCATATATATATACATGTAAGTTAGGATGGCTGAGAAGTTCTACAATCTGCATGCTGTCTACAAACTGAAACCCAGGAAATACAATGGTGCAGTTATGAGAATCAATAGTTAATTTTGTATATTCCAGATGAGGGTAGCAAAGAACAATACTGAAGTTCAAGCAGTAAGGCTAAGAGAGAAATCCCCCTCTTACTTCCATGACTTATTTTATTTGAGCCCTTATCAGATCAGATAACACACACATTGAGGAAGGAAATATGTGCTTTATCCAGTCCACTGATTCAAATACCAATCTCATCCAGAAATCCCCTCAGAGGTACTTGTCACTTATCATTTGTCACTTGTCTTCCCGTAGATTTGCTCAAGTGTGTGCCAGTAATGTCTCCATTTATTGGGAATGAGGTCCACTATTGTTGCTGTTTTTTGACATATTGAATACATGATGGGTAGCTTGTCAGGCTCTGCCATGGCTCTGGGTTCATCCCAGGGGGCTCAGACTTTTTCTGTGTCAGACCATCAACCATCAACCATCCAGGGCCCACGGATCAGAAATCTGGGTGTAGACAAGCTTGTCTCCTGTCTGCCATCTGTACACTTAGCTGAGCACTGCAGCCACAACTGCAACACCTCGAGGGGTAGGACAGTGATGCTAACAGAAGTAATATTTAATCTGGAACCCTGTGTTTCAGTCAACTTGACACACAGAAGTAACCATCATAAATCCCATTCCAGAGGCAATTTCCTACCTACCCAGATTCCCTATTATAGAAACATTAATAAACTTCCCTGTCAGGCTACCAAAAGATTACCTCGAAACTCCACATAGGGACCACACTAAGAAACTATCTTCATTATAAGCAATAAACTACCTTCATTAGAAGCAATTATCACTTATTGCCCAGATAAGTACTTACACTCTCAGTCTTACCAAAAGGGATGCTCACGACCCTGGGGAGTTCTAGAAATTAGTTTCTTAAACTGTGGGTTATCTACCCATAGTGCATTGCATAACTAAATATGGGGTCACAAAATACTTCTCAGAAGTGAAAGGTTTCTCAAAGTAAAATGACCAAAAATTAATTCTAAACCACCCATGAAATGAATCTGAGATGTTTCTGGTAGTGCTCGCCCATATTCTATTTCTCAGTTTAAATAAAAGGGGGTTGGTGCATAAATAACCATGGTTCATAGACAGAATTTGTACATAGAATACTACTTGGCTCTGATGAAAGAAAAAATATGCAATATGCTGTTATGTGGCTGGATCTGGAGAGTATCACTGAGTAAAGTCAGGAGAGGGTCAGACACAGAATGATCCCTCTCATATGTGGGATATAAAGAAACATCGTAAGGTAATAACAAATGCCCAAAGGGCAACAGAAAATTAGAACTGGTCTTCAATAGGGAACATACCATGATGGGAGTGAGGGTGGAGGTGGAAAGATAGGATTGGGGGTGGGAGGAATACTGGGATAATGATGGAGAGAAGTCAACACTCCTTCTAGTGTTGAGCAGTGCTAGAATGTTTGATACATGGAAACCCACCATTAACAGTATTGCAAATCATGGTACCTCAAAGAATATAAAATTTGAAAAGAATTAAAAATAGATAAATAAAATGGGCTGCAAATGGGAAAAAGTTTAAGAAGTTCTGTATTATAAGTACAGAGGTGGAATGGTGCCTAAAAGGAAAATGAGAAAGATATTTCTCATTTGAGTGAGAGAGTGAGACAGAGAGAAAGAGAGAAAGAGTCTGCCATAGAGGCAGGCTGGGAGGCAGGGCTGAAGCCCATGGAGGTGGACAGGAGGGAAACTGAGGATATTGGTGGGAAATGTGCATTGATGAAGAGACACATGTTGAACATTATATGTCTGAGACTTGATTCCATCATGAACAACTTTGCAATTGTTTATCTCACAGTGATTCAGTATTTTTAAGGACAGTGGTGAAGGGTCTGGGACAACTTGGTGGTGAACATGCAAATAACTGTACAACAGAACTTTGTACAACAAAATTTAACAGCATTGTAACCACACTTCACACAAACGTATTTTTTAAATAAGCTCTGTCCTAGAATACCTTCACCTAAATTCTTCCTCAGACTGTTATCACCACCGTTGCCTACAAGTTGGAAGTTCCCATTCCACCCATCTTTTTTAACTTTATTAAAACACCGTGATTTACAAAAGTTGCTCATAGTAGTTGTTTCAAGTATTCAGTAATCCAACATTAGTCCCACCACCAAAGTACCTTACCACCACCAAAGACCTTCATTTCCCACCCCTCATGTCTGCTACCTTAGCAGGCACTAATTATTGCCTTATTACATCATATAACTCAGAATAACATTGCAAGAGTCATGACCTTTTTACTGAGTTCTTACCTGTGAATTGGACCATCTGAATTATTGCTTTCACTTATTGAACTTATAAACACAGTGGGCTTCTACTCAATTTTTTAACAAGTTTTTCATGTCAATTTCTTACAAATATTAGATATTTAACCCCAAATGCACCATCATTACAAATTTGGGCCACAATTATTTCAAATTTTCCCAACCACTACTTGAGCCTATCTTAAGAAGTTACTCAATAGCTTATTTTATATTGATTTTTATAGCTACTAGGCTAAATACAGTCAAGAAATGTTTTCTTAAAAGAAAGTGGATGTGGGCCAGAGGGATAGTCCAGTGGGTAGGGCGTTTGCCTTGCACCGGCCGGCCCATGCCGGCCTGGGTTCCATCCCCGGCATCCCATATGGTCCCCCAAGCACCACCAGGAGTGATTCCTGAGTGCAGAGCCAGGAGAAACCCCTGAGCATTGCCGGGTGTGACCCAAAAAAAGCAAAAAAGAAAAAAAAAGAAAATAGATGAGGATTTTTCAGACTCACAATGCAGCCATTGAGCCATTAGACCCTTTGTATCAGAAAGTGCTGACATGTTGCTACGTTGCTACAGAATAGGGATTGTGACTACATTCCTATCCTATTGTGACCATATTTTGTTATTGTCCACTCATCCTTCCTATCTCAAAATTTAAAGCAGGTATTTTGTCCAAAGGAGTATTAATATTCAGACCTGAGTTTCTAACACTACAATTTCCTCTACATTTGTAAAGGTTTCTAGTTCTACAGGAAGAGGGGACCCATGTCTACACCCAAAGGTATCTGTGTTCATGCTGGTCCTAGGAATTTTGCCAGCTGCAATGTCTCTGAGAAATGAGAATATACAGACAGGAGCCTCCAGCATTAGCTGCAGCCACTGGGTCAGGCCCATAGCAGTTCATCTGTTTATAAGCCCAACCCATAACTTTGCGTTAGGCATACCACTACACAGCTTTTGCTTAGAATCCAGATCATAACAGTTGCTTTACTCCTTTTATTTTTATACTCTCCTTTCTTTCTGTACCCTTTATCTATTAATTTAATAAAACTGAGATCTTATGTTCGATTTTGCTCTGCTATATTTATCTATTTTTTAATATTTTATTAAACCACCGTGAGATATACAATTACAAAGATGTTCATATTTTGGTTTCAGTCATACAGTATTCCAGCACCCATCCATCCACCAGTGCCCATTTCCTACCACCAATGTCTCCGATTCCCTCCCCCTTTCTCTCTCCTCCTTCCCTTACAGATTGTGGATTAAAAATACATACACTTAGAGGTTATCATGTGCATCTTTTTGCCTGTATTTAATGCTCATTTCTAGGTTGGTATTAGCACTTTGGACAATTATTAGCACACTGTTCCATTCTCTGTCTTACCTAGCCTCTGACTCCCACACATTTGGATAATTTCCACCCTTGACAAGATCTTCTGATCCATGTTTTGCCTGACCTTGGATATTGGTATCATAATATGTATGTATATATATATGTGTGTGTGTGTGTGTGTGTGTGTGTGTGTGTGAGTGTGTGTGATGCAAATAAATGCAGTCATTCTATATCTGTCTTTTTTCCTTCTGGCTAATTTCATTCAACATGATCCTCTCCATGTCTATCCATTTATAGGCAAATTTCACAATTTCATTTTTCCTAACAGCTGCATAGTATTCCATTGTGAACATGTACCAAAGTTTCTTTATCCAGTCATCAATTCTCGGGCACACTGGTTGTTCCCATATTCTGGCTATTGTGAGTAGTGTTGCTATGAAAATAAAAGCGCAGATGGTGTTTCCACTGTTGTTTGTTTTTTTTTTTTTTTTTTGGCTTCCCAGGATATATTCCCAGGAGTGGTATGGCTGGGTCAAATGGGAGCTCAGTTTATCACCATGAGATAAAAAGTTACAGAGCTGCTTATGGTTGGGTTTTTAGTCATATTATGTTTCAAGACCCATCCCTCGACCAGTGCACATTTTGCACCACCAGTGTCCCCAGTTTCCCTCCCTCCACTCCCCATTACCAGCCTGCCTCTACAGCAGGCACTTTTCTTCTCTCTCTCTCTCTCTCTCTCTCTCTGTCTCCTTTTGTGCATTATGGCTTGCAATACTGGTTCTGCAAATTCTCCTTTTTTTGAAAAACTCTCTCTTTGCACTCACAATATATCCCAACCTTCAAATTTTTATTTAGGTAATATTATTACGAAGCTGTTAACTTTTGTTTTTGATAAACAAAGTGCACCTTCAACACCACCAAAGCATCCCACACCTTCCACTTCTGTCCTTCTGATCCTTCTAGTCCATGAATTCCTATCTCCCCTCCCTCATTATCAACTGATTGGCAAATTCAGTTGTGCAATCAAAGGTCAAAGATTTGTCCTCATTTGATATTATAAATGCCCTTGTTTTGTTTCTCTACATATCACAGGCAAGTGAGTCATGTAGTATTTGTACGGAGTCATCTAGTATTTGTACTCCCTTACTAGTACAAATGCCCTCGGTTCCATCAAGTTGCAGAAATCTGCAGGATTTCATGTTTTCTTCTAATTGCTTTAATCTATGCATTTTGCAACTTTTAAAACTTTGATCCATCTTAAGATATTGGGTAGTTTTCATATCCTGACTATTGTATTTAGTGCTGCAATAAATGTAGGAAGACACATATCTTTTTTGAATTCATGTGTTTGTGTTTTGGCATAGAGACCCAGGAGTAGAATCACCTGGTCAAATAGAAGCTCAATTAGTTATGGTCATATTATTCAAAGTATATCAATTCACCACAGGCAGACTAATTAGTCTTTTTACTCCTAGGATCCATTTTTAGCACTCCTCTACATAGAAAACATCCTTTATTGGGCTGAATCTGAGTTCAAGGCAGAGAGGACGTCTTTATTTGGTGTTCTCTACAGTATTATACAATCCTGGTGAAATGTTAAGTAAGTCATACTTCTAAATTTTCTCCCATTATTCATAAATCAAGGGACAAAGATGATACAGTATTATACGCTTTACTCTAAAATGCACCCACCATAGAGAAATTAAGGAAAGTAAAGACAGAAAACAACTGGTTAGGCTATAACATATTTTCACTAAATTGCTCTCTTTTATATGATGAGCTGCTTAATGACACACAGGAATGTTTCCGAAAATATCAGAGAATCCAGCATAGCTCAAAAATTTTGGCAGAACCTGGGTGCACACATTACCAACTCATCCCCCAGCTATGAAAGGTTGAAGATCAGTAACTAAATTGTGTAAGTGCTTATCAAGTAATTATGTTATTAAAATGACATGCATCAGTCAGTGAGTATCTTGCCTTTGTCTTTGAATTCTTTGTCTTCTCCATTTTACTAATCAAAACACTATTTTCAGCACTGTTCTCAAGAATTAAGAAAGCTATATTTAAATAATGTTAATAGGAGTGACATAAATCTGCATGAAGGAATCAGAGCGGTCTAAGGTTACACCCCCTTTCCTCACAGGGAAAAATAGTGGCAGCCTGAACTTGAAATTCTGAAGCTTTTGTTTTAGAGTCACAACCTTTATCGCTGCTAAACCATTTTTTTTCACCTTACTGCAGGAACTTCTTTAACCTTCCTGTTCATAAGAATGTTTGAAGTGCTTCAAGAGCAAAAAGAGTCACGGATGTAAAAGATACATTTATGGAGCCAAATAAAGAATACGCAATTTTTTGTCATTATTAGAATTGTGTTTTTATTCTATTATATCCAATTCAGGAAGATTTCATTTTGAATTTAAGGAGCTTTGAATAATTTTTTAATGACTAAAGAATTATGCACCCACATTTCTTCATTTGTATTTCCTCTGTATGGTGATCCCTAGCAAATTATATTCAGGGGAGTCGGGAGTGCTGGGGTGTGGCAGGTATGGTGAGATGCTGTAGCACCTACTCAGAAATCTGTGCTTCAGGTGAAAGGGCCTTGCCCTAATTTTAAAAGGAATTTATTTACTGTTCATTCAAAACCAACCGGCACTGTCAAGACACTTTTAAAGACAGCTATTAGAAATGCAAATGGCAAGCTATCCCGGATTCTCAAGCAAAAATAAGTGGTGCATATTCTAGAAGATATTTTGTTAGTTCAAGAAATAAAATCTTACCTTACTTCAAAACTATTTCAAAGATGAGCTACCAGCCTATGGACAGAGTTATTGCCAGGAAAGATGAGGATCCCAGATGAAAGGACATCCAATTTGCCCAGGAGAAAATCATTAGAACTTCTTTGGTAAGTACAATTTCAGTGTAGAGGATAGTGAGAAAGTAGTTGGGAAAAGGTCAAGAAGAAAGTCACAGGTGAGAAAGTGATTCAAACATATGATGGGTTTGGAATAGATTGAAAGGAAGGTTTTTAGCTGAAGAATGAAAAAAAGAGTTAATGGATTTGGGCAGAGAATTTAATAAGAGTAAAAGAGAATTAAGGTTAAAAGATAAAGGGAGTTTCAGAAGTTAGTAGTAAGAATATCATGGGGTGAAATTTATTCATCATAAAGTAATTTTCAAAGAGAGGAAACAGGTATATTAAGACTCAAACAGGAGGAAAGATTTTTTTTAAATAACACTGAAAAATAAGAAAGAATGTGGGAACAAAGAGAAATAGAAAACATAAGGACAAAGAAAGATTCCAGAGAACTTGAGCAATAATGAACACCAAAAACGTAAGAATAAAAACTACAGTTTTAAAAATCAGTGAAGATGCTATGTCTTAGGTTCCAGTTCTTGCTTTTTTGAAGAATAAAGTTGTATAATAGTATAAATTACAAGTAATGTTGCATATGTACAAATTTATAACAAAAGTTTGCAAAGCCAAATAAAAACAGGAGGATGTGATAATGACCATCCAACTTAGCAATAAATGAGGCCAACATGAAGACCAAAGAGCAAGACAACTCAAACAAGAAAAGCAGCTCTCTGCTTGAAGGGAAGAAGTCAGAGACCAAGGCACAGACCAGGGGAGAAACAAAGGTCAAATTTCTCTGAAATAGAGAGCTGTGGAATTAAACTTTTTAAAAATTATTTCAGAATAGGATGGAATTTATCCATGACCCAATAAGATTCTTCTTTAAATTAAAAGAACATAGGACACTACTGACCTATATTCCTTGTACCATATCCGATAACTGAGAGCAACACATTTAATGGTGTTTAAATGACTCACTATATACCTCCGTCAAGAACCAAGAAGACATGTGATTTCCTCCTTCCACCCAGCCCTGCCTTCAGCTTCTGCTCACTTCTATAACTTTATACCCGCTTTAAATTTAAGACAACATTGAGGATTTCTGAAATGTTCCACAATTCAACTGTCTCACTGTATCACTGTCTTCCCGTTCATCATCAATTTGCTCGAGCGGGCACCAGTAACATCTCCATATGTCCTGTCTCATGCTAGTAGAGCCCAAGGGCGTCTGCTTGCTCCAGGAACATAAAGAGCCTCAAACCGTTCCATCAGGTCATGGGAATGAGGTCTATAATTGTTACTGGTATTTGGCATATGAAATACAACACAGGTAGCTTGCCAGGCTCTGCCGTGCGAGTATTGTGAATTGTGCTCTACATCACGGTGCTTCAAATACATGGGGAAGTGCGAGTAAAGCATGTGAATATCAGTTAACATCAAAACAGCCTGACCTACACTCAGGGCACACCACGCTAAAGTAAATTTAAGCTGAACGTCGAGGTAAGGCGCATGCTCGAAGATTTCTGTATGTCGATCAAACATCCTTTTCCACTCAGCCTTTGGGGGGTGGGGGATCACAGTAATCACCATAACATCTAGGGCTGGCAGCACTTATCTGTCCCCTAGGAACTACCACTTCATGTCCAAAGTTTCATTTTTGATTTTTCTTTTTGGGTCCCATTCAGCGATGATCGGGGGTTACTCCCGGCTCTGCACTCAGCAATTACTCTTGGCTGTGCTCAGGGACCCGGAATCGAACCCAGGTCGGCTGCATGCAAGACAGATGCCCTACCTGCTGTGCTATCGCTCCGGCCCCTACTTTTTTTAAACCAGCTTTTATTTGAGAAAGGCGAGCCTACATCACAACAGCAGCAGTAGGTGAATGCGCCCACACCATATCCTCTCCCAGCACTCGCCAACTGATAACACTCTGCTCTATTTTTGGATTCCTGTTTCTGTAAATACAATCATTTTTACGTGAAAACTTTTTAAGAGTAAACTGAAGATATAAACCTTCATTCCTAAATACATCACCATTTAGCCTTTACGAATAAAGCTATTACGACTATAACCACAAAGCAATTATTAAATGCAGGAAATTTACTACAAAATGACATTATTCTCAATATAAAGCTCATACAAGTTTACCAACTGTTGTTCCCACATGCACAGATGCTTAAACATATCTTGTCAAAGTGTGCAACACTAGAGTATTTCAGATCCTAGCATTTAATAGTTTAGTCTCTTTCATTTTGGGGCCACTTCCAGCTGTAATCAGGGCATACTCCTGGCTCTGCACTCAGGGATCACTCCTAAGCGCTCAGGGACAACACTAGTATATAAAGTGATGAATTCATGCCCTGGAGAACTTCCCAAATATCTAGATAGTATGTTCCAGTCTTATCATCAAATTTGGTTAGTCTATGACTTCCCTTTGTCATTTGGAGAAAATGCTTATACAAATTTTAAAAACATGTTATCAAATGAAACTTCACAGGCAAAGTGCTAGAATACAGATTTTCACATAAACAGAAGTCAAATTCCTGTTCAAATTTTCTAACTTCTCTAAGCTTTGGTCCCATGGTCTATAAATCTAGGATACTAATACTTACCTCTTGTGTGTTATTGTAAGTCAGATGGTATAAAGTATAATTTATAAATTGCATGACACAATTAAGTATTTATAAATTTCATGCATATGATTTATAAATTACATGCTTATTTATTCATAAACAACAATTATTATTGTTACATTTCTGTGGCCTAAGAATTTTCACTCTGTGAAAATGTGAATATCTCTTAAAGAAGCCAATATAACATATCAGAGTCATTTGTAGAAACATATATGACTTATTTGGTGGTATACACTCCAATTTTCAAGGTATAATATTCATATAATATTATAAAGTTATATACAACATTAAAATAATTGTTATTAAAAAGAAATAACTTCAGATCAAACTTAACTATTTATCTATTTTATCACACCTTTCTAATAACTAACCAAAAACAACTTACTAAATGTCTTAGTCTTCATGTTATATCTTGAAATGATTAAATATTTAGAATGATTAAATATTAAATTTATTAGAATATCTATGTTGTTTACAGACTTCTATTTATCTGGTGAGTAGACTTTTATATATTTATAAAGAATCACATGTATAATTTTTATCATACATAATCATATGTATGATAATTTTGTGTATATATATATTATGCATAACATTTCATTCATTTATTCATTGGTTCTTTGGCCAAGGCTGGCAGTGCTCAGGGCTTACTCTGGCCCTGGGTTCATCAATCACTCCTGGAGGGAATGTGGGGAACAAATTGGCTACCAGGGATTGAACCCATAGTGGCTGCATGCAAGGCAAGTGCTCTGCTTGCTGTATTATCTCTCCAATTCCATGTTTCACATTTTAGCCACCTTCTCCTAATATGTAAGGATGCTAAAATGTCACCTAAAACTTTTCTTTTTAAACTTCAACTGACACTGTACAGAAAAATTCTGTTTTCTCACAAGTTTAGTATTCATTTATGGCTCTGTTCACTTTATAATGTAATTAAATATAAATGTAATATAATAATGCCTTGAAGGATGGAATATGAGAAATTTTGCATCAATATGTCTTAAAGATGATGAGCCGGGGGCCTTACACTCTCTCTATTCACACCCTTACCCTGTCCACTTTCACACCCTCATGCCATCGACCCTGTCCACTTTAACAACCTCACACACCCTTTCACAGGGTGTAAAAGTGAGAATGTGAAAGTGGACAGTGTGTAGTGGACAGGGTAGACGACGTGAAAGTGGACAGTGTGTAGAGGGTGAGATAGTGTGTAGAGGGTGTGAGAGTGGATAGAGTAGAGGGTGTGAAAGTGTGTAGACGGTATGAAAGTGGACAAGGTAGAGGGCGTGAAAGTAGAGGGCATGAAAGAGGGTGTGAAAGGGGACCGGGTAGACAGTGTGAAAGTAGAGGGCGTGAAAGTGGACAGTGTGAAGAGGGTGTGAAAATGGACTAGGTAGATGGTGTGAAAATGGACAGAGGGTGGACAAGGTAGAAGGTGTGAAAGTGTGAAAGTGGACAGGGAAGAGGGTGAGAAAGTGTGTAGAGGGTGTGAAAGTGGACAGGTATAGGGTGTGAAAGTGTGAAAGTGGACAGGGTAGAGGGTGGATAAGGTAGAGGGTGTAAAAGTGTGAAAGTGGACAGGTAGAGGGTGTGAAAGTGTGTAGGGGTGTGAAAGTGGACAAGGTAGAGGGTGTGAATAGAGGGTGTGAAAGTGGACAGTGTGAAAGTGGACAGGGTATAGGGTGTGAAAATGTGTAGAGGGTGTGACAGGGTAGAGTGTGTGAAAGTGGAAAGTAGAGGGTGTGAAAGAAAAAGCAGAGGGTGTAAAGTAGAGGGTGAAAGACAGGGTAGAGGGTGTGAAAGTGGAAAGAAAGGGTGTGAAAGACAGGGTAAAGAGTGTGAAAGAAAAAGTAGGGGGTGTGAACGACAGGGTAGAGGGGTGTGAAAGTGGAAAGTAGGGGATGTGAAAGACAGGGTAGCGGGTGTAAAGTAGAGGGTGTGAAAGACAGGATAAAGAGTGTGAAAGAAAAGTAGGGGGTATGAAAGACAGGTTAAAGGGTGTGAAAGAAAAAGTAAGGGGTGTGAAAGACAGGGTAGAGGGTGTGAAAGTGGGAAGATAGGGTGTGAAAGACAGGGTAAAGGGTGTGAAAGAACAAGTAGGGGGTGTGAAAGACAGAGTAGAGGGTGTGAAGTGGAAAGAGAGGGTATGAAAGACAGGGTAAAGGGTGTGAAAGAAAAAGTAGGGGTGTGAAAGACAGGGTAGAGTGTGTGAAAGTGGAAAGTAGGGGGCGTGAAAGACAGGGTAGTGGGTGTAAAGTAGAGGGTGTGAAAGACAGGGTAGAGGGGTGTAAAGTAGAGGGTGTGAAAGACAGGGTAGAGGGTGTGAAGTGGAAAGTAGAGGGTGTGAAAGCTGTGAAAAACAGGGTAGAGGATGTGAGACTGGAAAGTAGAGGTGTTAAAGGTGTGAAAGACAGGGAAGAGGGTGTGACAGTGGAAAGTAGAGGGTCTGAAAGACAGTAGAAAGTGTGAAAGAAAACGTAGAGGGTGTGAAAGAAAAAAATAGAGGGTGTGAAAGACAGGATAGAGGGTTTGAAAGAGAAAGACAGGGTAGAGGGTGTGAAAGACAGGGTAGAGGGTGTGAAAATGGTGTGAACGACAGGGTAGAGGGTGTGAAAGGGTGTGAAAGACACTCTACCATCTTTCATACCCCTTTCACACATGGTAGAGTGTCTTTCACACCCTCTTTCTCACCTCTTTCACACCTTCTACCATGTGAGGGTGTGAAAGAGGGTGTGAAAGACAGGGTAGTGGGTGTTAAAGAGGGTGTGAAACAGGCTATAGGGTAGAGAGTATGAAAAAGCACATGAAAGACAGGGTAGAGGGTGTGAAAGACGATAGAGGGTATGAAAGAGGGTAGAGGGTGTGAAAGAGGGTGTGAAACAGAGTAGAGGGTATAGAGTGTGAAAGAGGGTTTAAAAGACAGGGTAGAGAGTTGAAAGAGGGTGTGAAACAGGGTAGAGGGTTGAAAGAGGGTGTGAAAGGCAGGGTAGAGGGTGTGAAAGACAGGGTAGAGGGTGTGAAAGAGGATGTGAAAGGTATGAAAGAGATTTGAAAGACAGGGTAGAAGAGAGTGTGAAACAGGTTAGAGGGTGTGAAAGAGGGTGTGAAACAGGGTAGAGGGAGTGAAAGACAGGGTAGAGGGTGTTATAGACAGGGTAAAGGGTGTGAAAGACAGGGTAGAGGGTGTGAAAGAGGGGTGAAAGACAGGGTACAAGGTGTGAATAGAGGTTGTGAAAGTGGACAGGGTAAAGGGTGTGAGGCTGTGAAAGTGGACAGGGTAGAGGGTGTAAAAGTGGCCATGTTGTGAAGGTTGACAGGGTGGAGGGTGTGAAAGTGGACAGGGTGTTAAATTGGACAGGGTAGAGGGTATGAGGGGTGTGAAAGTGGACAGGTTAAAGGGTGTGAAAGTGGACAGGTGGGTTTGAGGGTGTGAAAGTGGACAGGTTAGTGGGTTTGAGGGTGTGAGGGTGTGAAAGTGGACAGGTTAGTGGGTTTGAGGGTGTGAGGGTGTTAAAGTGGACAGGGCAGAGGGTTTGAGGGTGTGAAAGTGGACACAGTAGAGGTTGCAAAAGTGTGAAAGTAGACAGGTCACTCATCAGTTACCCACCCTGCAGCAGTCTTTTTTCAAGCCCAGCCCAGGTACGCTGATCCAGAGACACACACATGGGGAAGAGCTGCTGCCTGCTCTCCCTGTGCCCAGCTGATCACGAGGCATCCGGGAGGGATGGTGGTTTCTAGCCCTGGTCCGCCACCCCAGCAGAGCCTTGCGGAAGCCAGAGGAAGCCCCACACCATGAGGGCCGCCATTTTCCACATCCGGTCTCCCCCTCTGCTCAGACTCCACCCAGCAGAAGAGCTGATCACAGCCTGGTTCGCAGCCACTTTAGGGCCGCGCAGTTCATCAATAAATTCTCGAGTTTTGAGGTTACTACGAGAGAATGCCACCCGCAGGGCAGAGCCTGGCAAGCTACCTGTGTCGTATTTGACATGCCAAATACCAACAACAATTGTAGACCTCATTCCCATGACTTGATTGAATGGTTTGAGGCTCTTTATGCTCCTAGAATGGGCAGATGCCCTTGGGCTATCTCGCATGTGACAGAACGTATTGAGATGTTACTGGTGCCCGCTCAAGCAAATTGATGATCTATGGGAAGACAGTGATACAGTGATGTCTTAAAGATGATGGATGATTTACATCAGTATTTCTCAGCCATGGGCCATATAGCACCTGTGGGTCCTCAAGGTATACCCAATGGGCCACACTGAAAATATTACATAAGTGGGGAGGGGCCACAGTCTGAGTCTAGGTGCCAACTGGTCTGCTACAAGGTTTACAACTCTTGACAAGTAGGAATCGCTTCTCACCACCCCTCACCCATCCACCCCAGGCTTCATAGTGTATCTCTGACTTCTGTGACAACTATCTTCCTAGGAGTCATTTGAATTACTGAAAGGCAGAAGTCACATAGTTTTCTTCTGACAAAATATTCCATATAATGTCATAAAATTAAGGTTTCCCACAGATACGAACTGACTTATGGGTAGTCAGTAATCTCCACCTCTATTTGCTTACTGCAAGGGCTACTCCTGAAATCACTTTCTGCTACTACATTCCAGGTTCTCCTCATTTGTCTGATTATTGAACGTTTGTCTCCTTTATTTTTGACCCATGTAACATCTATTCATGAACTTAAAGAACAAGAAAGAATTTATGTACCATTATCCTCTATGCGTATTGCTTTCTCAGCTATACTGTTAGCCTTTACAAAGTTATGGAAAGTCTCTCTGTCTCTGTCTGTCTGTCTGCCTGCCTATCTGTCTCTCTTTTTCTTTTCTCTCTCTCTCAGATGTGTGCTCACAAGCTCAACACAGCCTCAAACAGACCACATTTAGTTCTGTTCCAAATAACTTCCTTTATTTTGCTTCTTTCTTTGAGGCCACAGCTGGCAGTAGTCAGGGGCCACTACCAGCTTGGTACGCAGGAGTGACCCCTGGCAGACCTGACAACTGTGACACCCCAATCAAGGTCAGCTGAAAGTTAGGCTAGTTTCTTTCCTTCTGGGTCAAGATTCTGGTTCAATTACTCTGTTTTTTTTTATTATCGTATCATACATCTAATATTTTCCAAAGTGTGAACTGCATACTCATTCTATTATGTAAGAGTCACATGTTTAATTAAAAATGGAAATAAAATAGGACAAATAAAATTTTATTTACATATTTTATGGAATATACCTTAATGCTTTTTGTATTTATATACCACTATGTGCTGTGGTTTTCCAATTTTGGCCTTGAGTGTATCATGTTTACAAATATATATAATTATGGGATCCAGGAATCTAGAAATGGCTCTAAGGAAGAAACAACTTCAGTTAAACACAAAGTTCTTATGCTAGTCATCCTTAACTCTCCTTTCTCTTTTATTTTCTATATTATCTTCTATATTATTATAGGAAATATAATAATATAATTATATATGATTAAATATATTAAATTATATATAATTTAATAATTTTATATATTATAAAATAATATATCTTTACATATAACATATAAATAAATATATAGATTATATATGAATTATAAAAATTCATAATTGTATGAAAATATATAATTAAATATAAATATATGATTAAATGTATAATTTCTACACTCTATATTATTTTATCTTTTATTTTATACATTAGTTCATCTCTAAAAATTTTTTTAAGTATTTTATTATACCACCGTGAGATATACAAATAAAAAAGATATACAATTAAAAAGTTCATATTTGGGTTTTGGTCATACAGTGTTCTAGCACCCATCCCTCCACCAGTGCCCATCTCCCACCACCAACGTCCCCGGTTCCCTCCCCCTTCCCCAGCCCCCTCCATGGCAGGTTCTTTATTTCTTTCCCTTTCTCTCTCTTTCTCTTTTCCTTCCCTTCCAGACTATGGATTACAGAACATACATTAAGAGGTTGGCATGTGTATCCTTTTGCCTCTATTTAATGCTCAGTTCTAGGTTGGCATTAGTACCCTCGACAATTATTAGCACACTGTTCCATTTTCTGTATTACCTAATCTCTGAATCCCACACATTTGTGATAATTTCCACTTTTGACAAGACCTCCTGATATATGTTTCACTTGACCTTGGATATTGGTATCCTAATGTGTGTGTGTATATATATATATATATATATATATATATATATATATGCCATGCAAATAAATGCAGTCATTCTGTATCTGTCTCTGTCATTCTGGCTAATTTCGCTCAACATAATCTTCTCCAAGTCCATCCATTTATAGGCAAATTTTATGACTTCATTTTTCCTAACAGCTGCATAGTATTCCATTGTGTAGATGTACCAAAGCTTCTTTATCCAGTCATCGATTTTCAGGCACTCTGGTTGCTTCCAGATTCTGGCTATTGTGAATAATGCTGCTATGAACATAAAAGTAGGGATGGTGTTTCCGCTGCGTATTTTTTGGTTACCCAGAGTAGATTCCCAGGAGTGGTATGGCTGGGTCAAATGGGAGTTCAATTTCTAGTCTTTGGAGGAAAATCCATATTGTTTTCCAGAAAGGCTGTACCAGCCGGCATTCCCACCAACAATGGATGAGTGTCCCCTTTTCCCCACATCCACGCCAGCACTTGTTGTTCTTGCTCTTTTGAATATGTGCCAGTCTCTGTGGTGTAAAGTGGTATCTCATTGTTGTTTTGATTTGGATCTCTCTGATGATTAGTGATGATGAGCATTTTTTTCATATGTTTTTGGCCATTTGAGTTTCTTCCTTGCTGAAGTTTCTGTTCATTTCTTCTCCCCATTTTTTGATGAGGTTGTTTGTTTCCTTCTTGTAAAGTTCTACCAGTGCCTAATATATCCTGGTATTAACCCCTTATCAGATGGGTATTGGGTGAATATTCTTTCCCATTCTGTGGACTGCTTTTGTATCTTAGTCACTGTTTCTTTTGAGGTACAGAAGCTTTTTAGTTTCATGTAGTCCCATATGTTTATCTTTTCTTCTAGTTGCTTTGTTAGTGATGTTTCACCTTTGAAGATGCCTTAGCTTCAATGTCGTGGAGGGTTTTTCCTATATTTTCTTCAATGTACTTTTATGGATTCAAGTCTGATATTCAGATCTTTAATCCATTTTGATCTGATTTTTGTGCATAGTGTTAGATACAGGTCCAAATTCATTTTTTACATGTCGCTGCCCAATTTTCCCAACCCCACTTGTTGAAGAGGCTTTCCTTACTCCATTTTGGACTCATTGCACCTTTATCAAAGATTAAATGATCATGTGTTTGAGGTTGGGTGTCAGGATACTAATCTATTCCATAGGTCCACAGGTCTGTTTTTATTCCAATACCATGCTGTTTTAATTACTACTGCCTTGTAGTACAGTTTGAAGTTGGGAAAGGTGATGCCTCCCATCTTCTTTTTCCCGAGGATTGCTTTAGCTATCCTTGGGGGGTTTATTGTTCCATACAAATTTCAGGAGCGTTTGGTCAATTTCTTTGAGAATGTCATCGGTATCCTCATAGGGACTGCATTGAATCTTTACAGAGCTCTAGGGAGTATTACCATTTTGACAATGTTGATTCTCCCCATCCATGAACAGGGAATGTGTTTCCATTTCCTTGTGTCCTCTTTATCTCTTGGAGCAGTGTCTTGTAGTTTTCTTTGTACAGGTCCTTTACATACTTGGGTTGATATTCCAAGCATAGCTCTTTCGATTCCTCTCTGGGAGACACAGATAGCATTCTCATCCTGTTTTTATAGGGCCCAGGTCTCTGAGGCGTATGTTAATGCAGGGAGAACGGTGGGATTGAAGAGATGTGCCTGGAGTCGGAGGTTCTTTGTACTATTAGCTATTTCTTCAATGCTTTTGAAGACTTTCCATGCTGCTCTCTTCCTCCTGCGCAGCTCAGGTTTTAGGTCATTTTTCATGTTGATTTCTCAACCTAGGAACACATAACTGCTGCATTCAGAGATGTTGTTCCATTGAGAATGAATGGGGCCTCTGGAACTAGTTCATTTTTCATGAACACAGTTTTGTTTCTCTGTCAAAGTCGGCCAGCATGTGTGCCGCTTGGCTAATGTTTGGTGCTATTAGAACCAGGTCATCAGCAAAGCGGAGGTGGTGTAGTTGCCGATCATCTATCTTCACTCCTAATCCTTCCCATTCTAATTGTCGCATGATGTTCTCGAGGGTGGCACTGAAGATTTTTGGTGAGATGGTATCACCCTGCCGAACCCTTCTTTTGACATCGATGATCACTTCTTTGTAGAATGGTGAGATCCTGGTGGTGAATCCATAATACAGCTCATGAAGGATCTTGATGTATTGGGTTTGAACGCCCTGTTTGGCTAGGGCTTTGATGACTGCTTCAGTCTCCACAGAATCAAAGGCTTTCTGTAAAACAATGGACGTGAGACAGAGTGGCATCTTCAACTCCCCTACAAACTTCAATGAGCTTGGTTACCGTGTGGATACGGTCGATTGTGCTGAATCCTTTTCAGAAGCCAGCTTGCTCATATGGTTGCCCTCATCTATTGTTCTGCCAATACTGTTCAGGATGACTCGAGTGAACAGCTTGTAGATGACAGACAACAGGCAGATGGGGCAGTAGTTGCCAATGTCGTGGATGTCTCCCTTCTTGAATAGAACTGTCTTGCTGGTTTTCCATTTGGAGGGCACCTTGCATTCAAACAGATAGTATGTGAAGAGCCGATCCAGTGTATTGATGAGTACCGAAGGCAGATTCTTCATCTTCTTTAATTAAATTTTTATAACCAAAAATAACCCTAATTTTGCAAAAAAACATTTTATGGAATGTTAAAAATAAACGAGTTTCATTTAAAAATAGTAATGCAATATAAGACAGCCCACAGAGTGCGAAAGAATATTCATTCACCCAATGACCATCTGATAAGGGATTAATGTCCATGATATATTAGGTACTGGTATAACTCTACAAGAAGAAAACAGCCAACTACATCAAAAAGGTGAGAAGAAATGAAAAAAAACTTCCACAAAGAAGAAATTAGAATGCCCAAAAGACATGTGAAAAAAAATGTTCATCAACACTAGTCATCAAGGAGATGCAAATTAAATCAACAATGAGATATCATCTCACACCACAGAGATGGGCACACATTCAAAAGACCAAGAACAACTAGTCTGGCATAATGTGGGGAGAAAGATATTCCCATCCATTGTTAGTGGGAATGTCAACTGATGCAGCCCTTTTGGAAAACAATATGGACATTCCTCCAAAGACTAGAAATTGAGCTCCCATTTTACCCAGCAATATCATTCCTGGGAATATAGCCTGAGGGGCCAAAAACACACAGCAGAAACACCATCTGCACTTCTATGTTCATAGCTGTATTATTCACAATAGCCAGATTCTGGAAACAACCTGAGAGCCTGAGAACAGACGACTGGATAAAGAAACTATGGCACATCTACACAATGGAATATTATGAAGCTGTTAGAAAAAACAAAGTTATGAAATTTGCCTATAAATGAATGGACATGGAAAGTCCCATGGTGAGTGAAGTAGGAAGGAAAAGGACAGCTATAGAATGACTGTATTCATTTGAATGATTTAAAAAATAGTATGAATCTAATATTAAAGGCCAGGCAAAACATGGGCCAGGAGGACTTGTCAGTGGCTGGAATCTACCATAAGTGTGTGGGAGGCAGAGGTTAGGTAAGACAAAGAAGGGACCAGAGTTCTAATAACTATTGAACCTGGCAATGCCAGCCTAGAACTGAGCACTGAATGTAGGCAAAGGGATAACACATGATAAACCCTAAATGTATATATTGTAAGCCCCAATGTGTAAGAGAAGGGAGAGAGAGAAAGAGGCAAAGTGCCTGTCATAGAGAGGATGGGGAGGGGGAGGAAAATCAGAGGACATTGGTGGTGGGTTGGATGTTGGAACACTGTATGACTGTGTTCTAACACAGTCATAGTTGTTTTGTAATTGTATATCTCAGTGGAATAATCACTTCACTTGTATCACTTGTCTACCCGTTGTTCATCAATATAATAAATAATTAAAAACAGTAATACAAGAAATCAATGCAGCACAAATGTAAGGAAAAAATGGAACCCTCATCCACTGTTTGGGGAATGTCAACTGGTTCAGCCTCTATAGAGAATAGTCTGGAGCCTTTAAAAATATTAACAATTGACCTTCTATTTGGCTCAGAAATTCCACTTTTTGGCATCCACCCCAAGTGCCCCAAAATACTATTTCAACAAGGTGTTTGTATTGTGTGTGTATGAGAGACAGCTTTTTTCCCTTTATTTCTTTCTTTTTTCCCTCCAATTTTATTTTGTTAAATCACCATGAATTACAAAGTTATTCAAAGTTGGGTTTTGACAATGTTCCATCACCAATCCTATCACCAGTGTCAACTTCCCTTTGCCAGTGTTCCTAAATTTCCTCTCCAACCCCACCAAACCAGCCTCTGTCTGCCATCTTGACAGGCACCTTTTAATTCTGTTTATTAAAATTTGTGTCTTGAGATTTCAGAGTTATTGAGATTTCAGTGTTTTTGACTGTGGCTTGGATATTTAGCTCTATTGTTCCTTAACACCACCACTCTTTCTGAGACCCCTTGACACCTGCCTCCACTGACATTGGTATTTTTATGTTCATTGCAGTTCTATTCATAATAGCAAAGATCTGAAAATAATCCAAGTGTTCAAAAGCAGATGACTGAAAAATTGTGGTACACAAACACGATTGAATGCTACTTAGATAAAAAAAAATAAGAGGAAGTGATACAATTTGCTGCTACATGGATAGAAATATAGGGTATCATACTAAATAGAGTCAGAAAGAGGGGGACAAATGCAGACTTATTTCCCTTATGGGTGAATATAAAGCAAACTGAGAACAACAAATGGCTAATGGAAACAGAACATGACTTTACCAAGGGGGCCAAGGGAGGGGTGTGGGTAGGAGAGGACTTTGGAACTTTAGGGGAGGGCAGTTGACAATCTGGTGGTGGGTGTGGTATTGGAAGACTGTATCCAAACTACTGTAAATCACAGTGCCTTGATAAACTTGGCAAATAAACACATTGGTCTTGCTGTAGTATATTCAACAGAGTGCTTTTTCTTGCTCCTTTTCTCTCTTCACTCACACTCTCTCCACCTAAAGTGAAATACTTTCTCCTTTTGGCAAAGAGTTCACATGCATAAGAGATGGCAAATACAAGGAACAGAAGCTACAGCTCTCCCCTGCTGTGCTCTGTCATGTTTATGAGAGAATCACAACCCTCTTTGTCTACTTTAAGCTCTGCCGCAGAAGCCCTCTCACCACAGTGCTTACTGACAAACCCGCTGGAACTCACAAACATAAAACAGAAAAGGACGCCATAGTCACAAAATCCAATTTTCCATTTCATTCTGCGTGACTTGGGACATTAAGCTTCTATGGGCTCCTGACTCTTCACCTCTGAAATGCAGATAATGTTCCCCTGAGCAGTCCCTTACTATCTGGCTGAAAAGGAAAATGAGTTTACAAGTATGAGGGTCTACTAAATAGTCACAGGGTAAAATACCAGTGAAACTTCTTTGCCTTCTCTGCACTTTTCTCTTCCTACATGAACATTGCGCACCTTTTCAAGGTCTCTTTGACCGGGATCCTTTTTGCAGTACGACCTCTGGTGTCACTCCCTTGGCCATCTGCATACTCTCAATTGGATTGATTTTGTTTACGTAACTCTTCTGAGGGCCTGCGGTCACAAGCCCTAGAGCTTTTCCATCCAGAAACACGGACTTCATCATCTTCCTCAGTTGCTAACGTAGCCGTGCCTTGCATTCCAACATCATTTATTTATTTATTTTAGTTGATTTCTGAAATTACTTTATTGCTACATAAAAGGATGCATGTAAAAATAGCCCACCCAAGATAGGATGATTATTTAAAACATGTATAAGGAATACATATTATTGTTGTTGTTGTTGTTGTTGTTGCTGTTGTTGTTGTTGTTGTTGATCACCTGATCACTTGACATCCCATTTGCTCTAGCGGGCACCAGTAATATTTCCACTTGACCCTATCATGTGCCAGTGTAGCCCAAAGGCATCTGGTTGCTTCAGGAATACTAAAAGCCTCAAACTGTTTGTTCAGGGTCTGGATGAAGAAGTCTGACCATCTCATAGGTGGACGGCCACATGATCTTTTGATATCCCATGGGATTCAGTTGGTACGGCTCTAGTCCAGTGGTCATCTCCAAATCGCATAACATGTCCAGCCCATCTGATTTTCGATGCCTTAGCAAACGAGACAGCGTCCCTGACTCTGGATCGTCGATGGAGGTTGGAACTGCGGATTCCTTCTCTCACTTGAGTGAGGCGTGATATTCCAAGCATAGCTCTTTCAATCCCTTTTTGGGAGACCCGAATAGCATTCTCATCCTGCTTTCGTAGGGCCCAGGTCTCTGAGGCGTATGTTAGTGCAGGGAGAATGGTGGGGCCAAAGAGATGTGCCTGGAGCTGGAGGTTCTTTTGTCTTTTAGCTATTTCTTAGATGTTTCTGAAGGCATTCCATGCTACTCTCTTCCTCCTGCGCAGCTCAGGTTTTAGGTCATTTTTCATGTTGACTTCTCAACCTAGGTACACGTAACTGCTGCATTCAGAGATGCTTGTTCCATTGAGAGTGAATGGGGCCTCTGAAACTAGTTCATTTCTCATGAACATAGTTTTGTTGAGATTCAGCTGTAGACCTAGAAACAACATACTCCCTTCTGAAATCCGACATGCCATTTCGTTGGTAAGAAGGGAACAGCTCCAGGCCCAGACAAAGTCAGACCTGAAGAATCTGCCTTCGGTACTCATCAATACACTAGTTCGGCTCTTCACATGCTACCTGTCTGAATGCAAGGTGCCCTCCCAATGGAAAACCAGCAGGACAGTTATACTGTTCAAGAAGGGAGACATCCCCAACATTGGCAACTATCACCCCATCTGCCTATTGTCTGTCATCTACAAGCTGTTCACTTCGAGTCATCGTGAACAGGATTGGCAGAACATTAGACAAAGGACAATCATGCGAGCAAGCTGGCTTCCAAAAAGGATTCAGCACAATTGACCGTATCCACACGGTAACCAAGCTCATTGAAGTTTGTAGGGAATTCAATATGCCACTCTGTCTCAAGTCCATTGTTTTACAGAAAGCTTTTGATTCTGTGGAGACTGAAGCGGTCATTGAAGCCCCTAGCCAAACAGGGCGTTCAAACCCAATACATCAAGATCCTTCATGAGCTGTATTATGGATTCACCACCAGGATCTCAACATTCTACAAAGAAGTGATCATCGATGTCAAAAGAGGGGTTTGGCAGCGTGATACCATCTCACCAAAAATCTTCAGCGACACCCTCGAGAACATCATGAGACAATTAGAATGGGAAGGAATGGGAGTGAAGATAGACAGTCAGCAACTACACCACCTCCGCTTTGCTGATGACATCTTTCTTGTAACACCAAACATTAGCCAAGCTACACAAATGCTGGCTGACTTTGACCGAGATTGTTATTATTGTTATTATTATTATTATTTATATTTTAATATACCACCGTGAGATATACAATTACAAAGAAATTTATGTATGGGTTTTGGTCTTACAGTCTTCCAGCACCCATCCCTCCACCAATACCCACTTCCCCCACCATGTCCCCAATTCCCTCCTCCCCCAGCCTGTCTCTAAGCAGGTTCTTTATCTCTTCTCTCTCTCTCTCTCTCTCTCTCTGTTCCTTCTCTTACATACTGTGGATTACAATAAATACTTTTTGATATTATCATGTGTATCTTTACGGCAGGTTTTTTATATTTTTTCTCTTTTTCTCTCTTTTTTTCTCTTTCTCGCTCTCTCTTTCTCTCTTCCCTCTCTTACACACTATGGATTGCAATACATACATTTAGAGATCATCATGTGTATTTTTTTGCCTGTATTCAATGCTCAGTTTTAGGCTGGTATTATCACTTTTGACAATTATTCGCACACTGTTCCCTTCTCTGTCTTACCTAACTCTGACTCCCACACTTTTGTTGTAGATTCCACCTTTGACAAGACCTCCTGGTCCATGTTTTGCCTGACCTTTCCAACATTATTTAGACCTGATCTTAAAGTAGGCTGCTATAACCTCAAACTTTCTGCTTAACTTAAAAAATCCTTGATTTCCTAATTCTGCTTCCACATCTTATGAGTATAAATTCTACAAATCCTTCTGATTCCTTTCCTTTTTTTAAATTTCATCTGCCTCTTCCAGTCTCCTTTGCCTCCTTACCAAGTCTGGGGCCCCGAAGACAGTCATGCAGAGATATACTGACCACAAATCTAGAATCTTCTACTATAGCATCTGCTGCTACTCCTTCCATGCCAAGCACCAGGCTCAACATTCTTCGTGACTCTCAGTCCTATGTTGCACAGAGCACTGGGAGCACTGTAATTCAGGACCTAAAGACTTGACGGTATTTCAGGAAATCAGTCACACACACTCCATTTGCCACTTACTAGTTCTCTGCCTTAAGCAGTAAGAAAATAAAAGACTGCAAGATACCTGAGACCCCTTTAAAGTAAAGATTCCTAGCCCTAGCTACAAACTATTTTAATTGAGTCAGTCTAACATTTAACACAGGAGTTTATATTCCGGGTCCAGAGACTCTCACACATGGGGCAGAGCTGTTCCTTGCTCTCCCTGTGCACAGCCGTTCATGAGGCAGTCGGGAGGCATGGCGGGTTCTAGCCCTGGCCCACCACCTCGGCAGAGCCTCACAACAAGCCAGACCACCCCTCCTCACTCCACGGGCGCCGCCATTTTCCACTTTTGGACTTCCCTCTCGTCAGAACTCCACCCAGCAGACCAGCCTATCACAGCACAGATCACCGACACCCACCCTGCAGCAGCTTTTTCCTCAATCCGGCCCAGGTATGCTGGTCCAGAGACTCTCACACATGGGGCAGAGCTGTTCCTTGTTCTCCCTGTGCACAGCCGTTCATGAGGCAGTCGGGAGGCATGGCGGGTTCTAGCCCTGGCCCACCTCGGCAGAGCCTCACAACAAGCCAGACCACCCCTCCTCACTCCACGGGTGCCGCCATTTTCCACTTTTGAACTTCCCTCTCTTCAGGACTCCACCCAGCAGACCAGCCCATCACAGCGCGGTTCATCAATAAATGCTTTATTTGGAGGTGTTTAAAAGAGTTTGCCTCCCACTCGACAAGCCTGGCAAGCTTCTCGTGTTGTATATGATATGCCAAATTCCAGTAACAATTATATTAGGTCATTCCCATGACCTAATATAATGGTTTGAGGCTCTTTATGTTCCTGTAGCAAGCCGATGCCCCTGGCTCTACTGGCATGAGACAGGACATATGGAGATGTTACTGGTGCCCGCTCTAGGAAATAGATGATCAATGGGAAGATCGTGAGATCGTGATCGTGATCGTTTGTATTCCACAAGCAACTTAAAGCAAGGGTGGGTAAACTAGTATCTGCAATTATAATTTGGTTCAAGGCTTCTTTTAGTATTACCCTAAAGCTAACAATTGTTCAATGCCTTTAACTGCTTAGAAATCACTGTATCACTGTCTTCCCATTCATCATCAATTGGCTTGAGCGGGCACCAGTAGCATCCCCATATGTCCTGTCTCATGCTAGTAGAGCCCAAGGGCATCTGCTTGCTCCAGGAACATAAAGAGGCTCAAACCATTATAGTCATGGGAATGAGGTCTATAACTGTTACTGGTATTTGCCATATCAAATATGACACGGGTAGCTTGCCAGGCTCTACCGTGCGGGTGGCATACTCTTGTAGTCACCTCTAAATCCAGAATTTATTGATGAACCGTGCAGCCATAAGTGGCCGCATGAGCTGGGCTGTGATAGGCTCATCTGCTGGATGGAGTTCTGGCCCAAAAGGGAAGTCCGGATGTGGAAAACGGCAGCCCTCATGGAGTGGGGAATCGTCTGGCTTGTTGCGAGGCTCTGCTGGGGTGGCGGGCCAGGGCTAGAACCCACCATCCCTTCCGGGCTCCTCGTGAGTGACTGAGCACAGGGAGAGCTGGTAGCAGCTCTGCCCTACATCTGTGAGTCTCTGACAATAAACATTACTTCAATTTTTAAAGAGATTTAACCTAGCAATTTACATCAAAATTTTAAATACACAAACAAGGGGCCGAGTGATAGCACAGTAGGTAGGGCGTTTGCCTTGCATGTGGCTGACACAGTTTTGCTCCCCCGCATCCCACATGGTCCCCCAGGAGAGCACCACCAGGAGTAATTACTGAGTGCAGAGCCAGGAGTAACCCCTGAGCATTGCTGGGTGTGACCCAGAAAGAAAAATACCAATAAATAAACATAAATAAATAAACAAATAAATAAATACACAAACAATAACTGTACTCCTGAGGAAGTCGGGAAACAATCAGAGAAGATTATACAGGCATACAATGAATCATTCTCATTACACCTTTATCTTTTGAGGGGAAGGGGGCTGCCAAGCAATACTCCAGAGGCTCGGTCTGTCCCCACAAGTCCCGCCTCCCCTCATGTGGTCCTAATGCCTCAGTCCTCAATCTCTGAATTTTAATCAGTGCTTGGCGTCTGCCAGGATTACCCTTGGCAGGTACTCTGGGAGAGGAGGGGCCCATGCAATGAAAGGGACAGAACTTGGGGGTGGGGCATGGAACTCTGGCTTCTGATCTCTCTCGTTGGCCCCTACCAAGAGACCAAAGAGAGAGAACAGGACATAAATGCTTGTCTTGCTAACTTCTTAGTGTCGTTGGTCACTAACAACAACAAAAAAAAAACAATCAAGATTGGTAACCTAAATTATGGTGCAGCTATACAACTTGACACTACTGAGACATTTTTAAATAATATGATAATACCACATATTAACTAGCAATATTATTAAGAAAAACAAGTCACTAACTATATCATGTGATTCTATTTGTGACCTTTATGTTTATTTCATTAACACTGAAGGATGCACATGAACAATGGAATCTTTTAGGGCCAGAGAGATAGCACAGCAGGTAAGGCCGTGTAAGTGGCCAATCCAGGCTTAATCCCCCACACCTGAAGTGATCCCTAAACACAGAATCAGGAATAAGCCCTGAGCACAGTCTGCTGTAATCCAAAAAAAAAACAAAAACCCAAAAAATGAAAACAAGTAAAAGAGTAAAGACTTATCAATCTATATGTTGAATAATGGGTATCTGAATGCCAGGCCATCCCTTTCTCTGACGTACAAGATCACATTTAGACAATAAAAAAAACACATTTCATCCAATTTGATAAAGAAAAAAATGACAACTATGCTTTGCAAGGAAGAATCTGAATGTATAGTTTTAGAAGAGCTGATCAAAGATAACGAAACAAGGCCCCCTCTGCACCCCCAGTCTACTGCATAGCCCAGGAGTCGTACCTCTGACTGCAGTCTTCCCTGAAGACCTCTGCAGTTCGCTCTTGGATTACTAGCTCTATGCACAAGGAGCAATTCTGTCTGTCAACATCAGATGTGGTATGGGAAAACCCACATTCAAAACTCCTGCTCCTGCCAGCAATTGTGTGACCTGTATCTATCATACTACTATGACTACATGTAGTCATAGTATGTAGTCATAGTAGTATGATTAGAAATAGAAACAAGAAAAGACTTCCTAACATATTAATATTCTATTGTTAGTGTCCATTACACAGGCCTTTTTTAAAACAGATTTTTAAATTTTAAGAGTCCCTTGAAGTTCGCAGCAAAACTGAGATTTTTCTCTATACTCACATCCCCAGAAATGTAATCTTTATTATCAACATCATGTGTTACTGCTGAATACTAGTAAAGTTTTAGTGGAACCATCATATCTGCTTATATATTACCAAAGCCTACTTTTCTAGTACAAAAGTCAGTTTGAACAGCTGCAACAGAGAACATTTGACTCACAGAGTCTAAAACTTATAACCTGGCACTTTACATGAGGGGGAAAAATAACAATCAACAATAACAAAGTGCTGACTCTTGGCTTAGAAATATCCTAACGCATATCAGACATCTCTTCTTGATATCCTTTTGCAAATTCATACAATCCTTCTGAAATTGTATTACTTCACTTCACTTGTCTTCCCATTGTTCATAGATTTACTCAAGCAGGCACCAGTAATGTCTCCATTCGTTGGGAATGAGGTCCATTATTGTTACCGCTTCTGTTCTTTTTTTTTTTTTTCTTTTTTGGGTCATACCTGGCAATGCTCGGGGGTTACTCCTGGCTCTGCACTCAGGAATTACTTCTGGCAGTGCTCAGGGGACCATATGGGATGCCGGATATTGAACTCGGGTCGGCCGCATGCAAGGCAAACCCCTACCCGCTGGACTATGGCTCCAGCCCCTTGTTACTGTTTTTGGCATATCAAATACACCACGGGTAGCTTGACAGGCTCTGCTGTGGCTCTGGGTTCATCCCAGAGGGCCGAGTCTTTTTCTATGTCAGACCATCAACCATCCAGGGCTCTGCCCTGTGTGTAGACACCCAGGGTGTCTACACCCTATTCTGGGATAGAGTGGAATAAATGTTGAAAAGCAAAGATCTCCACCAGTGTATAACCAGTAACCAAGTTCATATCAAAGAAAAGACTCCGCATTTCCTAACCTGGTTTGCCTGAAAGGTCCATGCCTTAGTATAACAGGAGTCATGGAATAGGAGGTGGGAGATAGAGCAAATGTGCTGGGGCAAGCCCTAAGCAGAGCTGGGTATGACCAAAAAAAAAAAGAGGTGTTCTGAACAAGAGTGAAAGAGCATGCTACTGGCAGAAATCATGCCTCTCATGAGCTGTGGTGTCCTAAACCAGCAGCTGCTGAATCTACTAAGTGCACCTCCTCAATACCCTTTAAGAAATAGCAGAGAACAGGCCACTGTCCCGAGGTGAAGAACTGTAATCCACAATTTTGGCTTGGGGCTAGACACAAGGAATATCACAGAGTCTCCCTCTGGGAGTTCCCCACCAACCTGTGTATAAGCATCACTGTGATCAACTGCTGCTTGTAATCTTCTTCACTGCTGTCCACCCACCTGGGTCAAGACCATAGAGAGAGGGAGAATTCTGGAGGTCTAGGGATAGCTGTTTCACAGTCAGCCTCACATGCATGGAGATCAAAATCAATCGCACTAGCCCACATGCTGCTGGTGATTCTGGTCACACTGCCATGCATCCCTAGCATGATAAACACATCCACACACTCACAGAGGCAATTTCTAGTTAACTGCAATAAGTGTGAAACACCAGGTGAGTGCTGCAAATGAAACTGTATAAATAGCAGAACCAGGTGCATAACCCCAACAACACTACACCAAGTGTGCAAGAGCCCCCCAGGCATAACCCCAACAACACTACACCAAGTGTGCAATAGCCCCCAGGCATAACCCCAACAACACTACACCAAGTGTTCATGAGCCCCAAGTCATCACAACAAATGGGATGGTTAAAATTATTATTTTGCCTAAAATTTCCTTCCCTTTTCATCTTGTATTGATGGATTTACAACCTAACACCTTCCAGTTGTAGCTTCCAGTTCTCTTCATTTCCTCAGTCCTTTACCCTTAACCTGGATCTTCACATTCAGCAGATGCCTCGCCTCGTACTTTATAGAGAAAAGCCAGCTTGTTTAATCACTGTCTCTTGGAGTTACTTCCCTTACTCCCTTTATTTCTACATGAAAACAAAACTATGAAAAATATCACAAGGCTTAGAATTCCTATAGAAACCGACAGTCTCTGTATTTCAACCCCAGCTCACCAGTTAGTAAGTTGTGACTCTGGATCAGGTTTTACCCTGTGGTTTCATGAGCTAGCTGCAACATTGTATGACTGAAATACAACCATGATTGGCTTTGTACTTTTCTAATCCTTTCTAATCCGGTGATATAATAAAAAAAGAAAATAATAAAAAATTTTGAATGTGATGATCATGATCAAAGATTAAGTGGAACAGCATAAACTTGGTAAAGAGGAGGATCTAAATAAACGCTTTACCTCATTACTTTTGTCATCAAAAAATTAAAGGTCTCATTTATTGAAAACTTCAGTGTCAGATACTTTATACTCATAATCTCATTAAGTTCGACAGAAACACTGAAATAGAAGCTAAAACACTCTGTCTACTTCAACTTCCTTCATCAAGTATTGACATTTTCCTTTCTGCTCTCACCTTTCGTTATTTTATTCCTCCCTGCATATTGCTGTACTTATAAATACGCTCTGTTTTCCTCTCAACCTTGTCATGGTCTCATATTAACATCTTCTCTCAATATCCTTCAGCAAAAAGAAAAGAAATCCTACTAATGCCTTAACCTCTCCCAAATTGAATTCTGTTGTTTTGATTTTTCTACTGAAATGGCTCTCTCCAACTGAGATTAAATGTTTTCCAAGGTCACCAATAATTACTAGCTGTCAAAAATCAATGGCATTTTCATGATAGTTATTGTGCTTTGGAGTAAATAATACTCTAACACTAAAGATTAAACAATTTTGAAAATAAAACTTTCTATGAATGCTGCAACTCATTCTGGTGTTTTTCTTTGCTTCTCTGACCATTTCCTTTTAGTCAAGCTCCCCAGCCTCTAACCTTTTCTGTCCTTTTCTCTTTTCCTCTCAATTCTTTTTCTCATCTCTAGCTTTACTTTGTTTTTACTATTCTTTTTGGCTTTAACCATATATATTATGAAAATTTAACTAACTTTGTCTAATTCTGACATTACTTTTAATTTTTATTTATTTCAAATAATGAATCAAATGTCTAAGCACTCTGGAGAAGCCCGTGCCCAAGTTCTCTCATTTCTCTCATATTCTCTTCTCTTTCTCTCTCTCTCTCTCTCTCTCTCTCTCTCATACACACACACTCTTTCTCTCCTTTCTCCCTCTCTCCTCCCTCTACCTCACATTTCTCTGAGCAAATTTCTTCTACAAAACTATTTTTTACTAAAAATCACTTGTCTTCCCGTTTATCATCAATTTACTCAAGAAGGCCCCATATATCCTATCTCATGCTATTAGAGCCCAAGGGCATCTACTTGCTTCAGGAACATAAAGAGCCTCAAACCATTCCATCAGGTCATGGGAATGAGGTCTATAATTGTTACTGGTATTTGCCATATCAAATATGACACGGGTAGCATGCCAGGCTCTGCCGTGCAGGTGGCATACACTTGTAGTTGCCTCTGATCTTCAGCATTTATTGATGAACCGCGAAGAAGGCGAAGACTAGACGGAGATGGGGATGGAGACGGAGATGAGGACGGAGACGGAGATGGAGACATGGAGACAGAGACAAGTGCCACCTTAGAGACAGGCTTAGGAAGTGGGGGTGGTGGGAGGAAACTGGGAATATTGATGGTGGAAAATGTGCACTGGTGGAAAAACAGATGTTGGAACTGAAACCTAATCATGAACAACTTTGTAATTCTGTATTTCACTGTGATTAAGTTAAACAAATTTTAATTTAAAAAGGCATGGAAGTTAATACTATTATAAACAGGTTACCTAAACTGCAATAAAAAAACAATAAAAAGATTGCAGATTGAGCAAAAAAAAAAAAGGAAGCTTGTTGTGGATGCTGTAATTTTCTTAAAGAGCTGGAGCAGGGGTTGGCATTAAGGATTAGGACTCCCCACCAATACCTATACTAATAGGTAGTTTAGATAATACAACCATAGAAGGCCCAAGTTCTTGCTGAAAAGAACTAAAGGAATCATACAGAGGGTATATTTCTTAGCTAACTGGTTTGAAATATAATCTACAACTAATGATCAATACAAATAACCTGTCTCACACAGGAAGAAAAACACCCTCAACTAATAAAATTAAAATTCTGAGATATTTGCATCTAAAAAACTATTTGCAAAAACAAATTAGTCTCTCAAATTAAAAAATTATTTTTTTATAAGACTTCTAATCCCACAATCACTGGGAAGTTGTCAGATGGAGGCGGTCGCCCTTTCCCCCCTCCATTTTGCCGAGCCTGGTGGCCCCGCCCATGAGCTGCCCACGGGCCCAGCATCCAGGGCCTAGCAAACGGCTGGGGAGGCTGGAGCTTGGCTCGCGCCCGGCCTAGCTGACCATGGAACCCCGAGGAGGGCAGATGGGCTTTGGGAGTGGGCCCGTCGCCTCGGGGGTCCGGAAGCAGCCGGATGAGACTCGCCCATCACACTAGCCACCATTTTCGCTGTCCAGACGCTGGGAAACTGCCTCACGACCAGAGGAACAGAGCAAAACCAGTTCGAGCCCAGGTCCACTAAAATAGTGAAACAGTAATGTCTTTTAATGCACTGCATTCCATGAAGAGCAGGAAAGTTTGTTGGGAGGAGATATAGAGAGGAAAGAAATGACATGCAGAACCCGCCAGGTGGTTGGGAGTGCGGGAGGGGGGAGGGAGGTGGGGACATTGGTGATGGGAGATGGGTTTGGGTGGAGGGTGCGTGTTGGAACCCTGTGGAACCAAGACTCTACATGAGCATCTTTCAATTAAAAAAAAGGTGGAATCTACCATGGACATGTGGGAATCAGAGGTTAGGTGAGACAGAGAAGGGAACAGTGTGCTAATATTTGTCAAAAGTGATAATGCCAGCCTAGAACTGAGCATTGAATATAGGAGAAAAGATATACATGATAATCTCTAAATGTATGTATTGCAATCCACAATGTGTAAGAGAAGAGAGAAAGAAAGAGAGAGAAGAGATAAAGAACTTGCCATAGAGGCAGGCTGGGGAGGGAGGAGGGAAGTGGGGACATTGGTGGTGGGAGATGGGCACTGGTGGAGGGATGGGTACTGGAACACTGTATGACTGAAACCCAAACATGAACATCTTTGTAATTGTATATCACATGGTGGTGTATTAAAATAATAAAAAAAAGACTTCCTAATCCCACAGATATGTAGCCTCTGATTTTTCATATTTAATCCATATAACATTGATTACTGTGATGATGAGCTATAACATTTCAACCTATTATTGCTATTGATCAGTGGCTTATTGAGTGACCTCATTTGCAAACTCCCTGAGAACGAGGACTGTGTACACTCCAACTTATATTCCACCTCATAATGCATTTTCAATCAACATTCAAAGAGCTAGTAGTTATTTAACCGTGTATTAAGAACTAAAGTATTTTGTATTGAATTATTTCACATGTGAAAAATTTTTCTTTAATCCCCAAGTTTCACTCCAGCTTTGACTCTAGTGTTTCTTCAACTAATTTTCCAGTGACGATAACCCAAAAAATGCTGCTTCTCTCTCCTACCTCTTTCTCTTGTCTTAACTCATCACAATTTGGTTTCCAGTTTTCCCCTCTACTAAAAATGCTTGTACATATCAAATGATATCTTTAATACAAAATACAATGTACTCCACCCATCTTTTCTGCTGAAAATGATTTCACACTTCTCTCAAGCTAAGAATTCAGTTAAGTTTCACATTTATATATTTAATTCTGTACTAGACATGTACACAATTCAAAAAGTCATCATTTTATTTATTTTTGTTTTCTCATTTATTTATTTTGGTTTGGGATCATATCTGGCTGTCCTCAGGGCTTTCTCCTGGGCAGTACTAGGCAATGTTGTGCTGCCAGGTTCAAATCCAGATTGGCCACCTGCAAGGCAAGTGCCTTACCTGCTATACTATGTCTTTTTGATAGTAGAGGTATTGACAAATATCTTTATTACTTTATTTGAGACCGTGATTTACGATAGTTAGTCATAGTGTTCCATGCACTCAAATTTTCAGTACCACACCCTCCACCAGACTGTCCTTCTTGAACCAACCCTCAGCTCTATATAGCACAGTTCTCATCCCTTGCCCTTCACCACTTGTTATCCCCTTATTATGTTTCCTTATATTCCACATATGAAAGAATCACTTTGTTGCTCTCCCTCTACTTTGGGCTAATTACATTTAGCATGAATTCTCCAGATCCATCCACAGAGCAGCAAACTGCATGATTTTGTATTGTCTTCACTTCTTTGGCAAAGTGAGGGGAGGAAAACTGGGGGACACCCAGTGGTTCTCAAGTCTTACTCCTGGCTTTGTGCTCAAGGGTAACTCCTGGCAGGCTCAGGAGACCATTTAGGGTTCCAGAGATCAAACCCTGCAGGGCCTCATGTGAAGCCAATTTCTTAGGTTTCTGAGTTTTGTATCCAAGTCTTTTTATACAATTCTCAAGAACCTAGCAGTTAAGAAAAAAATCCACTGTTGCACTAAATACTTATTGTCATCTTCTTGTCTTTCTTGGAGAAGCTTCTATTAACCTCTTCTCCCCATTTTTAAAAATGAGGTTTATTTTTGTTGCTGAATTTTTTGGATATGAATGCTTTGTCAGAGGAGTGGTTAATAATATTTTCTCCCAGTCTGTGGAGTGTTTTTCTTATTCCAGCCATTGCTTCTTTGGCAATACAGAATCTGCTTATTTTGATTTAGTCCCATTTGTCCATTTCTGCTTCCATCTGCTTCACTGGTGACACTGAATTATTGACCATATCTCCAGCTTCAATATGATGAAAGCTTCTGCCTCTTTCTGCCTCCATTTAATTTACAAATAAAAGCTATATCAAGATGTCTGCATCACCTCAGTCGCACCGAACAACAAAGAACTGCAGTTATACAAAAAGAAGTTCTCATGCTTGGAGCTGTGGTATCTTTTGGGCTGACCTTGGTCAACTGCATAATAGAATAATAACCCAATACTGGCACAAGTGCTTAACATTAGCTTTGTTTCCTCAGACTAACAAGGTTTTGCTATTAACTTTCCCTGGGCTGCCCAGAGACTTTTTTTTTAATTACACAATCAATAATTGCTTTGTAAGTGGGACCAGGGAACTTGGGAGAAATTCCCAAAACACTTCAAGCACCAAGTCTCACAAAAGAAATGAAAATCACTTGAACGATTGATTTTAGCACTTTTCTTAAGTCCAAGAAACTATTTTCAGACAGAGTGTTACTTGCCAGAGACTGTACTAAGCTTTTTCACTGAAAAGTTAAAGCCAGTAGAGAGCCCAATAAATATTTGCTATAGAAAGAATTTCTCATAAGCCTGTTCTTGGCATAAATCAGTGATTTTTTGCTTTTTGGGTCACACCCAGCAATGCTCAGGGGTAACTCCTGGCTCTGCACTCAGGAATTACTCCGTGGTGCTTGAGGAACCATATGGGATGCTGGGGATCAATCCCAGGTCAGCCGCATACAAAGCAAATGCCCTACCTGCTGTGCTATCACTCAGGTCCCTACCCAGATATTTTTATAGGCCAAAATTGGCTTGCCCTCTACATATTCCTATCAAACACCACAAAAAATGATACTGTTTAACATTACTTTATGGTCTTCAAATTATGAAAACAATAGAATTTGCAAAACATAAAATAACACTATAATCTTAAATATTCTCATGAACATTTTGAAACATTATATAGAAACCCTCACGTAGCTAATAACGCCAACCAAAAATATCTTTAAGGAAGTACCTTCTAAAAGTATTTGTCTTTAGATTATAAAATCTTCAGACATTTTTATTTTGATTTTGGGGTCATATTTAACAATGCTCTGGGATTATTCCCAGCTCTGTGCTCAGGATCATTGCTGGTGGGGGCTGTGGGACCATACAGACACCAGGTTTGAACTTATATTCAACTTATATTCGCTCTGTGTAATGTGAATACCTGACCCAATGTACTTCACTGCACACCTTCAGTGTTTTTGATCCCCTGAAAGTTTCCATTCCTCCTCCTGTTCTTAGTCTTCCACCCTCCCTTCATGTTACTAACCATTCTTGCTTTCACTTTTTTTCTCTTATTTTTTCTTATTTAGCATGGGTTACTACCTCTATGATTCTAACCATTCTTCCGTACATATATTCTCTTATTTGTTGTTTTGCATTGGATATCTATCTCTGTAGTGCTCACCCTTGATTAACTGGGTAATTTATTTTTCTGGAGGTCACAAAGTAATTTTTTCACTTTTTATAAGAAAATACAAGTGATATCTTCCTGTCTGTGGCTTACTATCCAAAAAAGGGAAAAATAAAGTCCAAGTTGTTTCAGAGATGCCTTTCAAGCAAGATTGACAAAAGGTCTGCCATGCGCCTCAAGGGTCTTATTTCCAGATATGACTCTTTCAAAAGACAAAAGAAACCACTAATTCATGCCTGGGACAGACTTGAGCTCAAACTTTCATAGAGCACACGCTGGAGGAGAGAGAAGGCTTAACTTTCCCTGCGTGCAGAGCTTTGCTTCAACCTCAGTTCATGTTCTGCTCTATTAAGATGCTCCTCTACCAGATAAAGTGCTTTGCCTTTCCTTTAGTTTGTAAAAGAAATTGAAAATAGCATTGGGGTATATTTTTGACTGCACATTTTAGTCAGGATACCCTTCGTTTCACACCCAATTATCTAGCATATATTGGTGAGGAGTGCTTACTCTTCCAATGAAAGAAATTATACCTAATTGAGTCTGCCTCTGTAATTATTTCGTGGGAGGAAAAAAAAATCCTTCAATTTTTCCTTTGGTTTCAGAACTTCATAAAGAGACTGAGAATCAAAGGGTGTCTATTTGTGGAGGTCCAAGAGAAAATCCCCAACGGCAGGAGCACCTGCCGTTGCAAACTTGCAGTCATGAGTTCTTGGTGCCATCTACCTGCACAGAGTTCTATTGCCAGGGAATCTGGCATTGCAACAGAATGGTAAACTTCAACCACACAGCTAGGCACAAATGAACACAACTAAGCATGTTATTACTGTGGCCAAGAGAGTGCTTCCCAGCAAGCACTATGACTGGATTGTGTGTGAGCAACAAAATCAAGTGGGTACCTTCCAGGACACCGCAACAATAGCGACAACAAAAGAAAAGGGGAGAGACAAAATGAATTTTAAAACATCTTTAGTTTTGCTTCCAATTTACTCTTGACAGACAGATGCTAGAAGAATAACAATATTAACAACTTTGCACGGCTGGCTAATTGGATAATCTTCTCCAAAGGCTTAGATTTAAGTTGGACACTCCCAGACTGCCATATCTTCATTAATGTTTTAATGTAATTATTTTTTATATATTCACCATTGATCTCTCTCCCCATTTCATCAGTAAGTGCATGAACTGAGAGTCTACTACCAAGAGTATACCACCCACACGGCAGAGCCTGGCAAGCTACCCATGTCGTACTTGATATGCCAAAAACCAGTAACAATTATAGACATCTGAACGAATGGTTTGAGGTTCTTCATGTTCCTGGAGTGAGCAGATTCCCTTAGGCTACACTAGCATGTGATAGGACATATGCAGATGTTACTGGTGCCCGCTCAAGCAAATCGATGAACAACGGGAAGACAAATGATACACGTGGTTCACCACTGATCTACAATACTATAGAATTTCAGAGGAGCGGCACCAGGGTTACAGCTCAGTGACAGGCAACTGCCTTGAAGACCAAAGGCCATGAGTGTGATCCCCAGCATCAGCATCTGGCCGTGAAAGCCTCATACTGCAACTAAATCATCACAACCATAGCAGACTGTAACAACAGGAAGGGGAAAGGAAAAGGAATTTCATGGCAATATCTTTACACTTCTGTACGTGTAAATGTCTCACACCACTACCAGAATTCCAGTGCCATCCCACCCCTTCATCAGTACTACCGCCCCACACCTTTTCCCTCTGTAGCCATCATAATTCTCACTGAGTTTAGAAGTCAATTCTTGTTTCTGCCAGCTTGGCAGTGTCAGTTTTCCATATTCCACATGAAAGCACAACCATCTGGTACTTGGCCTTCACTTCCTTACTTAGATCACTTAGCGTGATTTTCTTGAGTTCCACTCATTTATTAACACCAGCTCCTTACACAAAAAAAGCAAAACCAAGACCTGAGTAAATGGACCAATAGTATAGCAGGTAGGGTGCCTGCGTTGTATACAGCTGACCAGGGGTCCCAGGTTGGATCTCCAGCACTTGTATGCACCCTTGAACTCACCAGGAGTAATCTCTGAGCACTGTATGTATAAAATACATCACAACACTATCAAATGCATCACATCACACCACTACCACAATAGCAGTTGTGGTACCAGAGACGGCAAACAATACTCCACAGAGATTGCACTCAGGACTGTATAGAAGTGTTGAGGTTCAAACTCCTGGCTTCACAATCATGAGGTAGATTCTATGACACTGAGCTATTTCCAATCCTTCCTATGTACATAATATTAGTTAAATATGCAGCTTTCCATGGCATTGGAATAAAAACAGAACTGTAGACCTATGGAATAGAGTTAACTATCCTGACACACACCCTTAAATATATGAACATTCAATATTTGATAAAGAAGCAAAATATATGAAATGGAGTAAGGAAAGCCTCTTCAACAAGTGGTTCTGGGAAAACTGGTCAGATACATGTAAAATAATTAGTTCAGACCTCTTTTAACACTATGCACAAAAGTCAGATCAAAATGGATTAAAGAGCTCAACATCAGACCTGAATCCATAAGTCACATCAAAGAAAACATAAACAAAATCCTCCACGACACTGAAGCTAAAAGCTTCTTCAGCAGTAAAACACCACAAAGCAAATGGAAGCAAAGATAAACAAATGGCACTACATGAAACTAGGAATATTCTGCACCGCAAAAGAAAATGACCAAAATACAAAGACAGCCTACAGATTGGGAAATGATATTTACCCAATACCCATCTCACAAGGGGTTAATATCCAAGGTATATAAAGCACTGGTAGAACTTAATAAAAAAAAAAAGCCAACCCTATCAAAAAATGGGGAAGGGGCAAAGAGAGGAGCCTCCAAGTGGCTGACTAAGAAAGCACTTTTCTAAGTTGGCTTCATTTGCTTATCCAGTTAATGTACTGTTAAAAAAAAAGCTGGGTTCGAATCCCAGCAGGGCTTTTGCTGATTTCTGTTTGGGGACTGGGTGAAAGCACAATGGATAGGGAATGGGCTTTGCATGTGGCTGACATGGGTTCAATCCTCAAACCCATATGGTCCCACAAACCTTGTCAGGAGTAATTCCTTAACACAGAGCCAGGAATAAACCTCAAACACCACTGGATATGGCCAAATAAATAAATAAACAAATAAAACAAAAATTACTTTGCAATCCAGAAAGATTTGTGGTTCAGTGTGGGCAATGAAAAGTAACCCTGAAATTGAAATTGTCACCCTAATTCAAATCCACATGGCTTACTCACTCTTTCAGGAAAGTGGGTCCTACTAGAAATGTTCTTTGAAGGGCAGAGGTCTGCAACTCTGGGCTGTTCCTAGACAACCATGGGAAGCGGACTTCAGAGACTACTGAATTGGGTATTCCTGGAGGACCGGGCTAAGATAGTCACAGAGACATAGACTTAACCCACATGGTCACATGCTGTCTATGTAGCCTGAAGCTAGTTACTGAATCTCTCTCACCTAGTTTTTCCCTTTGTAAAAGTAATATGGAGAGTGCGTTGAAAGGATTACAGGAAATATGTAATGATGTTTGTTGTATTAAAGTTACTTTCAAAATGTTTGTTTTTCTTCAGTTTTTCCCAGTGCTCAAAAACCCTAAGCCAAAATGTGACTCAAAATTTGTTTTAAAAAATAATTAAAACTTGGACATGTATGACCTTCTTCTGTCCATTATGCTACCAGTTTCTCCAGTCTGAAATTTAGGATATGCTGGGAGTTGGTGTGTATTCTTCTACTTTAATGATGTTGCCGTGCTTATAGTTCTATAGATTGTTTGAACAATAATTAGTGACTAAGAGTAAAACCAGCCTCATATCTCTTGCCTTGTCCCTTTTGACAATGAAAGCTGATGTCCATCTAGGAACTCTAGCAAAGCAATGCAGGGCGTTGCCTTCTTTGCCGTTTTGTTACCACCAGTGAAACCACCAATCTTCACTTGTGGTGAAGTATCTACCCTGTCCAAACAATGTAAGAAAGAAAACAAGCAAGGAGCAGCTAACCTTCGCATTATAGACTGGAAGGAAACAAGGTCCAAAGACGTCAGTGATTAATCTAGAGCCACTGTCATAATAAAAACTGAAATCCAAACCAAGTCACCCACTTTCCTAACTTTTAACCCCATAGGAAGTGACTTGAGGTGTCAAAACAAGTTATAGCTTGCAAGTACATTAAAGATGGAGTCATATATACCATCCTACTAAAGATTGCAATAAAAACAATCACCAACTTTTGCATAACAGTTTCACTATTGACAGAGCTTAGGGAGGAGGCGGGACCCCTGCTCTGGGAGAATTGGAGTTGCTTCTATTTCTAGGCCATGAGAGCTCAGAAACCTCAATGTTATCATTAGAGTGGAAAGATAGCACCTCGCTTCTGAGACACAGCAGAAAGGAAGTTTCAATTTTATAAAAAGAAAAACAAAACTTTAAAGAACCTCCTATGTTTCCCTTTACTCTGGCGACTCTGGAAGATATAAGACAAGGATTTCTAAACTTTCCGAGAGTGTTTGTCTTTGTTTTCATTATGCACAGTCTGACTGTTGTTAGAGCTAGAACTGGTAGGTCCACAGGCAAAAGAACTGAGGCTTCCCTGACCTCGATATTTAAATGGGAGGTATCTGGCTGTCCAGTTTCCCAGAGGAAGGTGTTTACACAACAAGGTGCATGCCTATGATGTGAGGGAAAGAAGAAACATTTACTGCTGCACTCACGAGAATTCTGAAACGTTTGATCCTCTCTATGATGAAGAAGCTAGAATCACAGCTGATTTTCAGGCTGATTAGCTATTCTTATCAATATTTTTACAAAGATTTTTTGCAACTCCCCCAAACCACAAAGTATCTTTAGCTTCTATCAAATGCATTTAAAGATAAACCAGAAGATAAGTTTTGTAAAATGGCTACAAGGCTGACTAAATTAGTTAGAAAATGTAAAATGCTTACAAGGCTGACTAAATTAGTTAGAAATTAGTGAGCAAGTGACAAAAACCTCACCACCCAGGCACTAATTTGAATCAATAATAAAACAATCATGACAGTCCTAGTAATGAACTTTTTTCTTTACACAGGAAAAAATATTTCCCCCACAATTTATGTTTATATATTACAAACTAGTACAAATAGAAATTATGCAATTAAATTATATCTCTAAAATGAAGTTCTTTGTATTGTGCTTTTCTGCTTTTCTAGCCACAGAGAATTGTGGGCCATACGTACACAGCACTGTGTAGTCCATGCAGAAACTATCAGGTCCATGGAGACAACACAACCATCCGAGTTGTTTTCACAGAATAAACCATACTCGGATCCATCAAGAAGTGTACCAATTAATTTTACTCTTCTCCCTCCCTCCCACCCCACAGGTTTTAATCATCTGTTTTGCAGTAACGGTTGTAAATTATGGGTAACAACAACCTTGGAACTTCAATAGCAATAAAAACCAGTACCCACTGCCACCCTCTTGGCAGTTTGCCATCTGTGCTATTTTAAAGCTAGACATTAGGAGGCAGCAAATGGCTCAAAACCGGAGGCAAAAGTAAATTTGTAGGAAGTTGGGGGTGAGGGGATAGAATCAAAAGCTGCCAAAGCACTTTAAAAAACAGATTTTACCCTTAATGGAAATAGCAGTAGAAATTTAACATCATTTAGATTTGTTCTAAAGAAGTGAGATGACAAAAGAACTTAGCTATCTTAGACGCTGTTCAGAAACTATCCGGACCCCATTCCTTAATTTGGTAACCCCACAAAACTCCACAGTGACCTTAAGAGCTAAACAGCATACATTATCTTTATTTAATGTGGTGCGTTTCTCAGTTCCACAGATGAAAGCCTCATGCTCGTTTATAAGAAATTCTCAAGTCACATTTAATTTAATAGCACTGGCACTAATGCAGACGCTCGTCCAGCCGTCAGGGAGACATTAGAATGGATTCTGCTCCACATTAGTTCACTCTGGCTAAGGCATTTCCATATTTCAAACATGCCCACAGATTCTTAGAAGTGCCAATGCTGCAGCTACATTTAAAAAGAAATTTTTAACATGTACTCTAATACACAGTATCACATCTTCAGATAACATGTCTGTCTTGTCTTTAAGAAGGTGAGAATGGTTTTTCCCCTTCTTAAAGGGGAAATATCTGTAGGTAAAGCTCTGAGAGTTTGGGGGGCTATTTTGTGATTTTTTTTGTTAGAATGCTTGATTCAATTATGAGAAATGAGCCTTGAGCCACCGTGAAAATATTTTTTGATTTTTAGCAAAACAACACTTGTTCTGTCTCTGGATATTTATTTTGAATCTAAAAGCTCATGTGATTCATTTAAGAATTTACCACAAGCACAAATAGGAAGGTCCTTAGAAAACATGACTGCTAGGAATCAAAGAGAAATGTGTGGAAGATTGTGCGGGACTGTAATGAAAGAACTTAACACTTTCAAAGACAGCTTCTGCAATTTTTTGTATTATTTCTTCGCTCTTGTGCTAAGAATGAATACATTATATATCACACCACATTTAGCTATCACAGAATATTCAGGCTCCAAGAGCAGAAAAAACACATTCATTATTATGATAGTAATCATGTAATAAATAGATAAATCAAACCAAAGTAATTCCCATCCAATAATGCAAATACTGCACACAAGCTATTCTTCCAGCTAAGCAAAGTGACTTCAAACTGCTCCAATAACCAAATTTCAACTTGATAACAATAAACTATTAACAATAATCAAATAAAATATCACACATGACTTACTGTTTGTTTATAAGCAGTCTCTGCCATCCTTCTGAGTGGAAAGTGTGATGAAGAATCTCGGCCACCAGGAACTCTAGCAGGCAAAAAGAAGGAAAATAGCAAGCATTAGTTGTCTGAAAATTAGCATCTTCAGGTTTTCTTGAAGTACTTCCCACAAGATCCCAAGGCAAAAAAAAAAAAAAAAGAAGAAGAAGAAGAAAAGAAAAAGTTGGGGAAAACGACACACACATCATGAGCCGACTTTCTCCTCAACACATGCAGCTCCAAACTTTAGAGGAAAGGTTCAAATTGCTGAGCCTTTATGAGTCTGAATGAGCAAATATCCAACTTCAGTTTCACTGGTTATGTACACAGTTTAAATAAGACAAACGCATCTCCAAAATTATGGTGACTTTATGTATTGCCTCGGATTTCTCCCCCCGTTTTTCTCTGTTTCTCCTTTCCATTCACATTTTTCTTCCTACAAAAATGCACATAGGTCTGTTCTTCCTTGTACCCTGAGTCAGGCCTGGCTTTGAAATGCATTTCAATCTCTCAACACAGACTGCTTTCATTGCATTTAGAGTCCCACTAAGGCCCAGCTTTAAAAGCTACTGATTCTTTTTTTCTTTAGCCTTCCTCACAAAGGAAGGGTATTTTGTAAATTACCAGCTCGTTCAGATCAACAAAAGGTACTTTCATAGAAAGCCCCATTTGATTTTGCTCAAATTTGATTACAAGGATGGAGAAAAGGAAAGGAAGTCAAAAAGAAAAACCCCAGATGGCTTTTTCATTCATCTCAGTGAATGAGCTTTATCTGTGCCTTTTGAAACTGTAGCAGTGGAAAAGCATTTCTGTTGGCTTAAAAAACTTGACAAAAATTATTGGTTTGCCATTTCTCATGTAACAGCCATTGGGAACTGGATGAAAAGACTTTTCATGGGATCGCCTGCTTGGATCAAAATAATGGAGATTAGGTATTTCATTATAAATTACAGTGGGAGATAGAGCAGGCTGTCATATTAATAGCAACCTGCTCATGGCCTTCAATGGTAGCTATTCTCCTAGACAAAGGACCAAGGGGGTTGTCTATTGAACTTGTACTTTAGGCCTGATCAATTTTCTATCATCAAGGCAAAAGGTGAGATGACTAACAAAGGAATTCACACATGAGTGACCTCATAAGCCTACAGATAAAACAGCTTAAAGAAGCAAAATACATCCTGAAATTATGGATGATAAACTATATAAAGAAGAAGATGGAGTCTGAGAGCTAGAAAGGAAAGAGCAATGGTCTATAATTCTCCTCCCTCTTCTTGGCCAAATGGACACATTAAAAGCTACTTGTTTTCAGCTGCAGATAATTGCAATGTTTGGTTTGCAGTGGTCTGCTTTAAATCTTTCACTGGACTTTTTTTTTGCCTCAGCACAGATCCAGTCATTACATTGCCTATTAACAACAGCATTGTGTTCAAGACAAAGCTTCTACAAAGAGTCACACTTAAAAATAAAAACTAAAAAGAAACACCAGCAACACAGTCTTCAAGATACTACCCAGTAGAGTGTGCATTTGTCTTATGCTCCAGGTTACCAGCCTCTTGCCTGCCTCTCAGACACTGAGATTGGCAAGCATTTCAAAGACTGAGCTGTACCTGCAACCAAAAAAAATACAGAATCTTAATGAAGCATGGAGAAACATGTAATTAATGAAGACACTCTCAGAAGAAGACAGATGATAAAATACTAACATGAAGAAGTAGTGAACGACAGGTGATAATTTCCACCCAAACACCAGGAATACCTTAGATTCTTCATGGAAGCTATTCAAATCACTGTACAAATTGCCAAGATATTCTTTGCTATTGTATTTCCATGGACTTTTCTTAAATTTTGCTTTAAAAAATATATAGTATTCCTTCCTGTAGTCATAGTTTGCTTGAGTTCAGGATTGGCAATGGCAAATTTATGTTTCAGAGATAAAACCTAAGTTCTGGAAATGCAGCTACAGTATAATACTTAATGCGCATCACAATGAGCTAGCATATATCACATGTGTGCTGCCTACATTTTAAACAGTGATAGATTTAAAGCCAAAAAGTAATATAAAATTGTTTTATGTATAGGGACTTCTAGTTGCTTGTAATCTTGAGAAAATGGCATAAATATCACCCAGGACAGCAGTTGCTAAAGTAAGCCACATCTCTAAAGACACGGTGGGAAAGTATTCTGACCCCCCCAAACCTTGGACACAGCAGTCTTAGATAGAAGTCTTTATTTCTTAGTGGAGCTTTGGATCTTTTGACTCTTTCAACCATTCAGAAATAGTCCACATTCAAGATTATTAGATAGTAACTTAAAAGCACTGGTACTTTGGCCAGAGAGAGAGTACAGCTAGCAAGCATCTCATGTGGTCACCCAAGCACCACCAGGAGTAACCCTTGAGTATTAGTGGGTGTGGCCCAAAAAGTAAATCAACCCCAAAAAAACAAACACTAGTGGAAATCAGTATGCAAAACATTCTTCATACTATGGGTGTATAGATAATTGGTATAAATTTTCCAGAGACTAAGTGAACATCATTCAAGAGTTTTGAAAGTCTTCATAACTACTGTCCACAGGAATATATAGAACTTCCCGAGATATGGGTAAACATTTTCATGCAAATATTCTTAGAATGTATAATAGGTACAAACTACATATGAAAGGAAATTTGCATGAGTAAGTACATTGAAGTTCCAATTTTGTGAAACAGACAGTAATAAGATAGTCTAGGAATACAAATTCTGAAGCAGAATATTTGAGTGCCAGTTTCAACTTGAACAACTCTCAGTTGAAGACTTCAGGCACTGATTATTAACTTCTTTATATCTCTATTTTCTCAGAAAAATAAAGATATCCAAGTATGATATAATAATCAAATGAATTAACATGCATGTGAAGCATTAAAGTAGTGATTAGCTCATAATAAATACTTCATAAGTACATATTTATAATAATTATTATAATTATAAATGCTCCAAATCTGGATAATTATTATCTAAACTTTGAAGTAAATTTGATAGAATAGAATATATTCAATGTAGATCATATTTCTTACTAACACAGAAAAATATTCGCACTATGTCTTTAATACATAGGATCAAAAACTACATAAATTGCATATTATATGATCCCAACTACATATGACAATATTCACACCAACAGTGCTTATTTAAATTGTACTTATGCCTGGACAGTACATTTTAAATACTTTCTTTGTTTACTTTTATTTATATTTTGGTTAGGAGACCACATCTGACTATTCTCAGGCTTACTCCTGGCTCTGCCTTCAGAGTAATTATTACTTGTAATTTTCAGAACATATCAGGTACCCACATATTGTATATGCATATACTATATATATACATATATATAAAATATTGCTTTTTTGTGTCACACCCGGCATAGCTCAGGGCTTATTTCTGGCTCTGAATTCAATAATTATTCTGGCGGCGCTCAGGGGACCATATGGAATGCTGGGACTAAACCCTGGCCAACAGCTTGCAAAGCAAATGCCCTCCCTACTGTACTATTGCTCAGGCCCCTTTAAACATTTTAATACAATTTTTTAATTTAGTCACCATGAATTACCAATTTCTTTATGACTGGGTTTTAGGCATACAATGTTGCAATGCCAGTCCCTTCGTTAGTGTCCACTTCCCTCCACCAATTACCTCCCTCTACACTCTGCTCCATGTGTTGGTCTCTCTTCCTCCAATTTCACACAGCATATTATCCATCCAGATCCATTCTCACAGCAGCAAATGACATGACTTTATCTTTTGTTACAAATAAGTGATATTCCATTGTGTACATGTACCCTAATTTCTCTATCCATGCATCTATTCTTGGACACTTGGGTTGTTCCAAGTTTGGGCTATATTGGATAATGCTGCAAGAAACAGAGGGGTGTAAATATCTTTTCTATCTTTTGTTTTTGGACAAAAGATATACCTGGGGGTATTCCATGTAGTGGAATTTGTTCGTCAAAAGGGAGGTCATGGTGCCAGAACTCCTATGAGGGTTCAATATGTAGGGTGTTTGCCTTGCATGCAGCCGACCCAGGTTTGATCCCCAGCATCTCATATGGTCCCCGAGCATACCAGTAGCAATTTCTGATGCAGAGCCAGAAGTAACCCTTGAGCATCACTGGGTGTGACCCAAAAAGAAAAATAAAAAGGTCAATTTATAGTTTCTGAATAATGTTTGTATCATTTTCCAGAAAACAGGAACCAGTCAGCAATCCCACCAGCAGTCAAGAAAAGTCCCTTTCCCCTACATTCAAGTCAACACTAGTTGTTCTTATTCTTTTTCTAATTTATTTATTTTTATTTTTATATATTTTATATTTTTTCAGACTTCTTTGTCAAGACCCTGAGCGAACAGTTTGAGGCTCTTCGTATTCATGAAACAACCAGATGTCATTGGGCTACACTGGCATTTGATAGGGTCTAATGGAAATGTTACTGGTGCCTGCTCAAGAAAATCAATGAATAACGGAATGTCAAGTGATCAAGTGATCAAGTGATATTTTTATATATTATTTTAATTTTTATTTTATTTTTTCTTGTAAAATGATCTTATTTTTAATATGTTATTATACCACCGTGAGATATACAATAACAAGGTGCCATACAGTGTTCCAGCACCCATCCCTCCACCAGTGCCCATTTCTCACCACCAACATCCCACTTCCCTCCCCCATCCCTAGCATGCCTTTATGGCAGGTTGTTTATCTCTTTTCTCTCTTTCTCTTTCTCTCTCTCTTTCTCTCTTCCTTCTCTTACGCATTGTGGATTGCAATACACACATTTAGAGGTTATCATTTGTATCTTTTTGCCTGTATTCAATGCTCAGTTCTAGGCTGGAATTATCACTTTTGACAATTATTAGCACACTGTTCCCTTCTCTGTCTTACTAACTTCTGACTCCCACATGTTTGTGGTAGATTCCACCTTTGGCAAGACCCTGATCCATGTTTTGCCTGACATTGGCTATTGGTTTCATTATGTATATATATATATATATATATATATATATATGTATACATTATATGTATATATATATATATAATGTATATAGTGCAGTCATTCTTCTGGCTAATTTCACTCAACATGATCCTCTCCATGTGCATTCATTTATAGACAAATTTCATAACTTCATTTTTCCTAACAGCTGCATAGTATTCCATTGTGTAGAATTACCACAGTTTCTTTATCCAGTCATCAGTTCTTGGGCACTCTGGTTGCTTCCAGATTCTGGCTATTGTGAATAGTGCTGCTATGAAAACAAAAGTGCAGATGGTGTTGCTGCTGTGTGTTTTGGGCTTCCCAGGGTATATTCCCAGAACTGGTATGGCTTAGTCAAACGGGAGCTCAATTTCTAGTCTTTGGAGGAATGTCCATATTGTTTTCCAAAAGCGCTGTACCAGTAGACATTCTCATCAACAATGTATGAGAGTCCTTTTCTCCCGCATCCATGCCAGCATTTGTTGTTGTAGCTCTTTTGGAAATGTACTAGCCTCTGTGGTGTGAGATGATATCTCATTGTTGTTTTGATATGCAACTCTGATGGTTAGTGATGATGAATATTTTTCCATATGCCTTTTGAACATTTGCTTATTCTTTTTGAAGAGTGCCAGTTTCTGGTGTGAGATGATATAAAATTTTTTCTTTTGATTTTCATTTTCCTGATAATCAGTGATGCCAAACATTCATAAGCTTTTTGACCATGAGTATGTCTTTTCTGAGAAAGTTTCTGCTCATTTCTTCTCCCCATTTTTCAATAGGGTTGATTTTTTTTTAATATATAAATCTATCAGTGCTTTTATATAGCTTGGGTGTTAACCCTTTATCAGATGAGCTATGGGCAAATAAAGACACCCCAGTCTGTGGGGTGTCTTGGATTTTGATGACCACTTCCTCTGAGGTGCAGAAACTTATTAATTTAATGTAATCCCATTTATCTTTTTTCTGCTTCCTTCTCCAGTGATATGGACTCCTTAAAGATGACTCTTCTATATATTGAAGCTTTCTCTCTATATTGTCCTCAATGTAAATTATGGATTAAAGTCTGATTTTGAGCTCTTTAAACCTTATTTACTTGGCTTTTGTGCATGGTGTAACAAAGGTGCCTGCGTTTTTGCACAACCAGTTTTCCCAACTCTGGATACTATTGTTCTGTTCTTTTCAACAATTTGTTGAAAAGGCTCTGCTAGTTCCACCTGAAATTTTTTATTATGATTTAAAACATTTATTTTATGAGTAAAGTTATGAATATAATGAGGATGAGCACAAAACAGCATGAAATAATTATCCCCAAAGGTAGGCAGGGCTAAGGGAGAGTCAGAATCTATGCTAAAGTTTACTTTACTGCTTAATACTAAGATCTGGAAATGAATTTTACTTTCAAAACTACTAAATCAGTCTACGGCCATACCACCCTGAACGCGCCTGATCTTGTCAAAACTACTAAATCGGCTAAAACTCTAAAAATATAAACAAGTAATTTTCAAACACAATGAACCCCAAAAAAGTTTTTTTGCCCCATCAAGTTGTCAGTATGTGAGATACCAGAGAAACTTAATGACAACAGAATTCAGTAAAATGACTTGGAAATGATCTATTCATAGAACACTGCTCTTGAGATTCATATATCATTATACATGATATCCATATACTATCGTATATGTGCCGTGTGAAACATGGACAGCTTTGATCATCTAAATTAGGAACAAAATACAAAACAAAGAAATTATGCAAATTTTAACAGTAGGCTAGATGTGACTTCACTCTAGGGATATTTAAATATAAGTACTTACAGATAAGCTTTACAGACTAGGAAAAAGTCCCTTTTGTAAATGTGTAGTTAAAAGAGAATCAAAGGCCAAGAAACAGGCACTTTTTCTTCTCTACCAATGGAAAACTAGAACCTGAGGACAGAAAGAAAGATGTGTAGAAGGTCAGACTTTACCCAATACCCCGGTGGGCCATTAGTTGATTTTGAACTTAGTAGTCATAGAAGGGGACAAAATTAGAGACTTTTTATTATTTAGAAAGTAAAGGAGACTGGGAAGTTGTTTAATCTCTAAATTAATATTAATAAGAGTTTGATAGAGCATAGATGAAAAGTAGAAGTAAGCACATATTTCTCAGGACATGACTTTTATGTTTTATTCCATATAGCAAGAGAAGCTATCAAAGTGCTAAACTTTTTTTAAGGAACTTTGGAAACAAAAAGTAATTTAATATGAAAGTGCCATAGATCCAGCAGATATACTTCTGGATTATAGCCCAAAGAATTACAAGCAATGTCCTGAACAGAGATTTGTACACTGACATAATTCATAATAGCACTATTGACAATACCAAAACTGTTGGAAATTACTACTCAAGTATTTATCAGTAGATGAGTGGATATGTTAAATGTGACTTACATATCAATGTATTTTTTTTAGTCTTAAGAAAATTCTGAAAGAAATGACAAAGTTGGTCCAGTAGAAATAATTAGAATTTACCTCATCCTGCAATCACAGCAAAGTTTACATCAAAACTTAGATTAATCAACATAGAAATTTTTTTTAAATGTCTAAGAAAAGGAACAGAACAATAGTATCCAGAGTACAAAGGGCATTAAGCTACAACTGTGAAGCTCTGTCTAAGATCTGGAACTTTATCAGAGGTGTGAATAAGATAGGGGGATTACTCAACAAAGGAAGAATTCGAACATAGCCTGCTCTCAGAAACAGAAGTAAACACCTAGCACCCCATTCCTTCAATTATATACTAACAACACTGAAATTGAAGGTATGAACTAGGGTATAAGGGCCAGAGAGATATTACATGGATTACAGTCCATCCTTGCATATGGCTGACCCTGATTCTTCCCTAGAAGAATACATGGTCCCCCCAAGCACTGTCAGAGTACTCCTCCTGGCTCTAGAACATGGGTCTCTATATGCCACCCCCTACACCAGGTCACTGTGGAACACCAGACATAGTGGGACTATAAAATAATTTATCCATGCCAAAGGGAAAAAACTGTTAATGCAACAGAGCTAAGCAAACTACCTGAAGAAGACTCAAAGCAATAGTGTCAATAGTGCCTTCTGAATAAAGAGGCCTATGAAACATAACTTAATCAAAGATAAAGTATGAGAAATAGTTTTAGAAAAGTTCCAGCATTAATCTTTAGGAATAGTTTTAGAAAAGTTCCAGCATAAATCTTGAGCTAAAGTCTACTGTAGCTGAACTAGAAAATAGTAACAGGTTTTAAAATCAGAACAGAATCCAAAGTTAAAGCAGGAACTCATAAGTAAAAGCAACGTAATCATCCAAAAAAGGACCAGTAAAAAGAAGGAAAATTTAAACAATGAAGATAGCATAAGAGCTATATGTAACAACATCAAAATGAACAACATTCACATCACAGGTTCCAGAAGAGAAGAGGAAGAGAAAGGACAGAATTCTTAAAGAAATAACACCAAGCAAATCATCAAGTTGTGAAAGGTATCACATACACAGATAAAGGATATTCAACACGTTCCAAATAAATAAACTCAAACACAAACAAACTCAAAGACCAAGATCCATTTAATTGAAATGGCATATATCAAACATAAAAGAGAAATCCTAAAAGAACAGCAAGGAAGAAGCAAAATAAAATATAAAGGAAAACCCCATAAGACGATCATCAAATTTCTCAGCAGAAATTCTGTAAACAAACAGGAAGCAATATGGTGTATACAAAAGTTTAAGTGAAAAAATACCTCAAACCAAGAATATTCTACCCAACCAAGTTATCACTCAGAATTGAAAGAGGAGCTTTTCAGACAAACAAGAATTAATAGAATTTACTGTCACTAAACAAGACTGTAGCTCAGTGATTTTTATAAAATGAAAAGAGGGCCACAGGAAAAAAAAAGCACAGGGTGCTCACTTTGCATGTAGCAGACAATAGTTCAAATCCTTATCACCTCATATGGTCCCCCCAGCTCTGCTGGTCCCAAGCACTGCCAGTAAACCAAACAATTTAATAAAAAAATAAAAATTCCACTTTGGAATTAGATTTTCTCAGAGTCAGAATAGGCAACCTCCCCACCTCCTCTCCCTCCTGTACTTCTGGAAGTCCCTGCAGCCATGTCTACGTCACAACACTACTGCCACGTAAACTCATCTGCTAGCCTTGTTCCAGAGAGTCATGAATAACTCTCGAAAGAGATCACCCAACCAAAACCATTTTCAGACACCTATTCCTGGCTTTAAACTCCTGGGTGATCTCAGAGAGATCCAGCAGCTTCCCTCACTCCCCCAAAGCCTCTAGCTGGACTGCCAAGTTACATGCCCTGGATTTTCTGGAGAATTCCAGAAAAATAGAACAACATTGCAGTATCTCCAAACACTACAACACTGACATTCAGTAGAAACACACCAGATTGGACGGATATCGCAGAAGCCAACCAATCGCAACTAACAAAAACATTAGCACAGAAGGCTTAACTTGCAACAATATAGAAAACTGTCAAGCAAGGGCTTAACGTCCCTCTGTTGAGATACACCAATTTTCACAAATTTACTTCCACAAAAAATATTTTTTAATTATTCTTTTAGTCATTTAATGATAACAAGCAATATAAAATAAATTATTGTTGGTCTACTATGGGGGCAAGCTCTAAGTGTGGCTGGGAAAATGAAGACAATGGTGAAGGGAAGGTGACGGGGTAGAGTGATTGGTACCGGAATATTGAATAAGTATAACACATCTTTAACACATCTTTAAAAAATGGTGTTTAAGTAAAGTGGGGGATGAAATAGTAATATTCCCCAAAATTTTTAAGTGTGAGAAGACGGACCTCTATTTTAAAAATTTGTAATTAAAGTTTAGGTAAGAATACAATAGTGTTAAAATTTATGGTATTGATGTGCAAAAGTACTGTACCCCCACCCACCCTCAAAATGCCCAAAACCCTCCACCACTGTCCCTCTCTCACCTTTAGTCCAATTTTTATTTCTCCCCTCCACCCCAATACTTGATTGTCACTTTTTAAATCACAGCCAAAAGCTTGTCACTGTTCAATATTACCTGTTACCTTGTGTTGTTCTATTTATTTAAAGGTCTACTTACCAAATTTTTTATTCTTTATCTTCACTTAAAGTTTTGTCAAAACATTTTTACTAAGGTTAAAAAAGTTACCATTTACATGTTACCATTTTATGTATTAGAATTATTATTATATAGTTGCATGGCACCACAACAATCCCTCCACCAGTGACTACAAGTTTTGTTCTATTTTCAAGCATACTGAATTTTCTTTGTAATGTCCATTAGATTGCATTTGAAGATATTTTAATTAAAAAAACTCTATTTTTTCAGTTCTAAGGTTTGTATTTGGTTCTTCAAAATATATCTTGATTTTCTGCTGAGATTTTGCGCATACACATTACTCATATGGACTTGTTTGCTATTAGCACAGTCTTGATTCTATCATTGAATGTAGTAATAAGTGTTTTATTTTTTTCTAACCAATATTTGGTTCAAGCTAGTGTTGTTTAAATTGGTATTTTTCTTTTGAAAAGTGGCTGTGTTTTCCAATTTTTTTTGCTGAATATAGGTTTCTAGTCAACATGCTTTTTATCTCCTGTTCTGACACTGGATTCTAATTAATTTTTCTGAAAAAAAAAAGTTGCTTTTTATTTCTAGATTTTTAACTCAGTTGGAATTACATTGCTTTTGGGTATGCTCATACTTCTACTGAGGTGTTTTTTCCATCATTGAGAAGCTTTACTCCACCTGCATAATTTAAGATATTTAGGAATAGCTTACACACAAAATTCATTATAAACTTTCTGCCCTCCCTCTTTCTAACTCTAATTGGAAGCAGTACCTTCAATTTTCAACTGTTCTAATTGTCTCAAACTCTCTTCTGATTTTCAAAGGTTAAGATGTCAAGTTTTCAATTGGAGTTTTTGCCACTCAGCATACAAAATAGGTCCAACCCTCAGGTCAAAAACTTCTAAGTGAAAAGCCCAGCTTGTACCACTATCTCTTCTAAGTTTTGACATCCTTTATGAATTGGTCTGCATTTCTGTGCACTCTGGTGATTTCAAATCGAGTTTTACTTTTTTGTTTGTATTTTTAACAGTATAGGCATGAAATAGTGCTAATACAATACGAACATATTTCAGGGGCTGGAACACTAGCACAGTGGGTAGTGTTGAAAGGGGAGGGGTACATTGGTGGTGGAAATGGGGCACTGGTGGAGGGATGGGTGCTGGAATACTGTATTACCAAGAACCAATTATGAACACCTTTGTAATTGTATGTTTCACGGTGGTATAATAAAATAATTTAAAAAAAAGAAATGATTGCTTACTAGCCTAGGAGAGAGAAGAGCAATGCTCTGCTAGTACATCAATAGCCTTGGGATACAGGGGCGGCCCCCTTGGGGATTTTTGCACCCTGAAGAGGAAGCTGGATGTTACCTCATTGAGGAAAAAGCATGTAACTTTGGCTGCAACCCTGTCCCCAGGCTCTGCTTAAGATATAAACTCTTGGCCCCCCGGGACCAGCTGAAAATCTCCCCCCCCAGGTGTGTGCGTGTCCCCTGCGTCTCTGCGGACCCAAACTGCCCCAGGGAAGAGCGGAAACTCCATCAACGGGAACCAAGGCGAACTGCCTTGGTTTCACTGCGGACCCTTGGGCGCTGCACTCCGGGATCATCCCAAAACTCAAAACCGGCGCACACACGCACGCCCGCGACCCTCTTACTACCTATCTTGCATGAGGTATCAGTGAAACTTGGTTCCTGCATCCTTGCTACCTACCCAAACCCCGCAAAACAGACCAGACACCTACTAACTGTACTATCTTGTCAACCAAGACCCCACATTTGCAACCTACAATAGTCATAATGGTAAGGCAACGCAAAGTTCCATCCAGCTCTGTGAGTGAAGTCACTAGTCCAGATGAGCCAAGCAATACCAATGAGTTGTATAACCTCTCTGATAAGGAATTTGGAAAGAAATGTTAAGGAGTCATAAGGAATTCAAAGAAGCAATGGAATGCAAACTCAATAAAATACAAGAGGACATGTTAAGAATAAGTGAGGAAAATGCAAATGGAAATGACATATATTAAAAATGAGGTAAATGAAATGAAAAACACAGTGGAAAGCCATCATAGCAGAATAATAGCTACTGAAGAAAGAATTAGTGATCTCGAAGACGCCGCTCCAAAGATTCTCTACACAACACCAGAAGATAGAAAAAAAGACTCACAATTACCAAACAGACAACAAGAGATAATCAGGATGAAGCCAGAAGAAACAACATACGGATCATTGGGGTCCCAGAAGGGCAAGAAGAAAACCCTGATGAAGAAGAAA